>PVHX01002862.1:145300-156781 GCA_004024805.1 Geosciurus inauris
GTCTATATCTTTCTCATCCTATCTCTTCTAACATTTCTTGTTCATTTTGTAGCTTTCTAAAATCCTTTTCTTCTTCTTAAAGGTATTTTGGTTAGAGCCAACTGACTTACTGATCTAATGCCCTGGTTAATTTACCAAATATTTAAAATATTGAATAGCTAATTTTCAGGGAATTTTGTTCCTTTTATGAAGGCTTACTGTTTTTTCTTTTCTTGTTCCCATCCTGCCCTTGATTTTGCTGTTATCATTTTATGAAGGAATGAATAAATGGACTTTCCTATTAACACTATTTATTGGCTTCTCTATTTGTGTGAACTTATGTCATACCCTTGTCTTTGCTGTGGCAAAATCGCCATTGACAGAGTGCTTCAGACCAAGGTAGTAGAGGGGAAGAACTCAGGTTAGTAAAAACATCCCAGTGGATCGCATTTAGGGGAAATCACACCCAGTCATGTATATGGTCAGTGACTGAGCACAATAAAAGTTTCAAAAAACATCCTAGTTTTTCATCAAATTTACTTTGATGACTTTTTTTCTGTTTCTACTTTCATCAGGATTGATTGTTCCTCGCCCACTTTCTTGGGTCCCCCCTTCCCCAGCTCATGAGTTACCTTATTTCTTTTTTTTTTTAATTATTTTTAGTTGTAAATGGACATAACTTTATTTTTATGTGGTGCCGAGGACCGAACCCAGTGCCTCACGCATGCGAGGCAGGCGCTCTACCACTGAGCCACAATCCTAGCCCCCCTCATTTCTTTATTTTGGTGTTCAGATTCATTTTTGTGGAGTTCAACTTTTCTAATTATCGTCTTCAAAAAGAATTCCAGAGAAGTACTATTGTAAGATGCTGTGTTCCTGAAAAGCACTTCACTTTGTCCTCATGAACAATTTTAAAACTGGACAGACTTAGAATTATGGGTTCTTAATGTTTTTTACCTCCAGGGTCAGAAGCCCAGAATTAGTACCTTTCAGTGTATGTTGGTTCCTCTGAAAATGATAACAATTTGATTCACATGTCTAGAGACCTCATACTCCAAAAATTCCTTCCATCTGTTATTTGACAGATATCTCTGTTCTGGCCCCTTTCATGCTAAGGGGTAGCTGTTATGATTTTACAGAAAAGAAAGGAGACAAATGCACATGTCAACTAACATTTTGAAACATTAGCTTCTCCTGACTCTCCCTAATTAAGTCAGATCCTTTGGTTTACATAGTGCAAATAGTATATAAATGCCTACATTAAACAATAGATTATGTGACATTGAGGGAAAATTGGGAGGCTTTGGATCAATCCAGTTGGATCAATTTTAAATTAGATCATCTTGAGAGGAAAAACTGTAGTAGAAAGAAACTGAGAAATAGAAGAAGAGTCAAGTGTTGCATCAGGAAAGGCACTGGGGAGAAGCAAGTTGAAGTCAAGCCAAGCCAAGCAGTAATCTTGCGGTGTTCCTTTTTTGATCAATATTTGTGTAAGTCCTGCCTGAAGGATAATTGCATCAGCCCATGAGGGAAAGATAAATAAAAATTGGGAGGAAGTGGATTTTGACTATAAGTTATTTCTTTTTTTCCATAAGTTGCTCCATCCAGGTAATTTTCTTGATCTGAGCTTCCACTAGACTGAATGCAAATAAATTGTAACAGAAAAGAACTAGGGTACAAAAGTCTTGAGTTTACAAAAAAGCACCTGTTGTGTCTGCAATAATTTGTGAATGAATTCTCCTTCTCAGTCACTCCAGACCTAGGGTCTCTGCATTTTTTTAAAAATTCTCTACTTTAAGATGAAAAGAGGGCATGGTATTCCCTGATGTAACATTATATCCTGAGTTCTAGAAATACTTCCCTTCTGTTTTCCAGTAAAAGCCCATTTACATTGATTAATTAAAAGGGAGACATTTTCTTTTGGCAATGGAAACACTGGATTGCCCCTTATTTAGTGCCTTATTAATAAGATATACTGGGCATGAGATACACATTAACAGAACAACATTTCAGCACTAGAGCAAGGCTTCTGCCCTCATGTCTTTGAGTTGCCAGCCTTCTGAGTGTCTGGATCCTCTTCTGTAAGGCAGGGTGGCTTCTGAGATTCTGGTTGGTGGGGGCAGTAGCAATGCAAAGACTTTTTGTTATAGTTAATCTATTAAAATACTGACAAAATTTGAAATAAAGAAAATAAAACTGTGAAACTCTATTTGGGACTGTGGTAGGAAATGAATCCTCAACCAGAAAGTTTCATGAAAAATAAAATAAAGTAAGAAGATGTGTTGATCAGCTTTCTGTCACTAGGAAAATGCCTGAGATAAATCAACATATAAAATGGAAAGGTTTGGTTTTGCCCACACATGCGGAGGTTTTAGTCCATGATTGGTTCACCCTGTCACTTTTGGGACTATAGTAAGTCAGCACATTATGGCAGCAGTGCACGTAGAATAAAATTGCTCATCTCGTGACCAGATGGCAAAAGAGAGAGAGAAAGAGAAAGAGGTTGTAATCCTACTGTTTCCTTCAAGAACACACCCTCAAAGACCTGAAGACCAATTGAGCCCCTCCTCTTACAGTTTCCAACACCTCTCAATACCATCAAGCTGGGCATGAAGTTTTAATTCATGAGTCTTTGGGGAACATTTAAATTCCAAAGTAAAAGAGAAAGAAAAGGTGAAACATGAAAAAAGATTTTGTACTGTATAAGAATAAACAAGGCTGGGATTGCAGCTCAGTGGTGGAGCACTTGCTTTGCATGCGTGAGGCACTGAGTTCGATCCTCAGCACCACATAAAAATAAATAAAGATATCGTGTCCATCTACAACTAAAAAAAAATTTTTTTTTAAAAAAAGAAAAAACAAATTCAACAACCAACTTGTAGTTCCCAAAGTAGGAAGATGGTTGGAGTCTCTTCTCAAAGAAATCAAAGAATTTGCAATTATCTTTCATAAATAACAGGCAAGGTCAAAGAGCTATACTTACTGTCCTAGAATCTAGTTGGAAACTGTAAAACATAGCATGGACACAACATTTAAAGAGACTATGAACTCAGAAGCCAGTAATAGCAGCTTGTTGTTGGAGCTGGATCTTCTGAACTGTGTCACCTCAATTGTTTATAGCATAAGGAATGCTTTTTTGTTTTGTTTTGTTTTTGTTTTTGCTTGTTCTGACTAAAGCCATGTGCAAAGCACAGACATAAATATTCAGCAGATACCATAGCTGTGCCTCTGTAGTGTCAATTCTATCTGCTTTCTTCCCAATATTTCTGTGAAAATAGCAACATAATTATATTAGATAATTTTTCTCATCATATTAAAAAGAAACATTGATATAATACTTGATACTCTTAAATGTCACCCATGTTATCACAGTTTTATTTATTTATTTATTTTAATATTTTTTTAGTTGTTGATAGATCTTTATGTTATTCATTTATTATTTATATGTGGTGCTGAGGATCTAACCCAGTGCCTCACACATGCTAGGCAAGTGCTCTACCACTGAGCTACAGCCCCAGCCCCACAGTTTTATTTTTTAAAACTAAAATAGCATAAAAACTATTTTATGCTATAAACAATTTTATGCTGTAAACAATCTGTATGAATCACAGTTTACCTACACGAGAAATAATTATTTTGTTACCAAAAATTATTTTTAGGAAGAACTTACAACTCTTTTAAAAATATATTCTTTCCACTCTTGAGGTATAATTGACAAATAAAACATGTATTTTTGGTGTGCACTATGATGTTTTGACATGTATATAATGTGAAATGATTATCACAATTAAGCTACTTCATATGTCCCTCACTTCAGATAGCTTTAATTTTTTTATGTTGAAAGCATTTAAGATGTACTCCCTTAACACATTTCAAATATCTGATATAGTATTATTAACTGTAGTCTCCATGCTATACATTAGATATCCAGAATTTATTCTTCCTCCTTAACTAAAACTTGTACCCATTGACAAACATCTCTCTACCATTCCCACTTCCAGACCTTAGAAACCACTGCAACATGATGATTCTTTCAAAGGACATGTTAAAAAACAATATGTTCAATTGTACATAAATCATGATCTCAAATAGATGAATAAAACCAAAATGGATGGAAAACAGCAAGTTTCAAATTTTATAAAAATTTTCAAATTTCCTATGGTGAAGAAAATACTTTTCTAGTTAGAAAAAAAATCAATCTATCACCCTGGGATTCTAAGATAAATAAAACTAGTTTCATTTTCCCATATTTTCATAAGAATATATAGGTTTTATTCATCAATACCACTTTATCATGTGTTCTTAGGTCTTCAAAAGCAGATAACTCAGTAGATAAAAATCATTAATGCTAAATGGCAGTTTTGAGTTCATAATTGCTAGTTAGTTTTATTCCATCCCAAGGACACAGAATGCATCCTGAATTCTGACACATATCCCAAACAAGAGGAAAAGCATAAATGTCTGAGGGTCCACATAAATCTTTTCAGCACTCTCATCCCTATACATGGTGAAGAGTTTTATAAGCACAAATACTTCCATTGTTTGAACTGACACTATGTAGAACCACTGTGAGGAACTAATTTGAAGGTTTACTTTGATCCTCCACATGAAGTATAATAAATTTAATGGCATAAAGATGACATTTATTACTGACTTGTGAGGGAAAAAATTATCTGATGGGGTCATGAAACCTCTGAAAAGAGAAATTTGATTTTTTATTTGATTCTTTTTGTAAAAGCAGAGTAAGTAAAAATGAATCCTAAGGAAACTTGGGGGCAAGTCTTTTATTAAGTACTGTTTTATAATCAACCAAAAAATGCCCATCTTTCGATGTTAATGGGAACCCTGGCATGATCAAAGGATAACTCAGTGATACTCTATGCCCCATGTCCATAGATAGAATTGTGTCATTGAGGCCAGAAATCATGGGAGCAAGGAATAGGATAAGCTTAGTGAGCTGGAATTTCACTGCCTCATTCCCACCTAGGTGAATACAGATCATCTTATCTTGCTTCTATTAATGTCCCTCAATTTGAGAAATCAATGGTGTGTGCCAACAGTATGTCACTTGTTTTTAAAACAATAATCATAGAAAACATTTAATTAAGATTGTGGCTTTTTGGTTGATGACATGACATAGACTTGAAAGCTTCAAGCATTCTTTACTTTTCAACCTAAACCATAATGCTAGTCTCCTACTTAAGCCATTGTCAAATAGAAAGATGTAAGATGGAAATAACAATATGAACTTTATAGGACTGCTGTAAGATTCGGGAATAAAGTATCTTAATGTTGTTTGAGGTCGTTCTTTCAGATTTAAAAACAAGTCTGGTGTTTCAGTTCCTTGTAATGAGTGAAAGTGAAGGCCTTCCTCATGATTCCCGTGAGTTCCATGGGGTGCTATAATCCAATGACAGTTTTGAATCTGGGGTTCAGTTTCTGCTGAATCCCACTAACGGCTCATGTCCAGTGTCTATTCTCTACAATGACTCGTTCTGATTTGAATAATCTGAGCTCTTCCACACACATGCATGTGGTAAACTTTATTAAAGGAGTAGCAGGACGAAGGGCTTTATGTAGCTATATGGCTTGGTAAACTCTCCAGTTTTACATGATCCAGCCTCTCACCACACTGTTATGATCCCCTCAATCTGGGACTCTCTGGCAATACATTTAATCTTAGTTTATTATCTTCCCTGCCATCACATTAAAGTTCTAATTAAAACCTTCCTGAAGATTCATTAATCCCTAAAAACTAGTTTTGCTTTTTCAGCCCTAGAGGAGACTGATGTGTCAATCTTCCCATGTCTCTTTTCTACCAGTCTCTGAAAGGTGAAAAAAAAAGTGCACGATTCACTTTCCCACAATTTGGGTTAAGCTGCCCATCTGAGAAGGCAGAAATGGTAAAAGTCAATACAGGTCATGCATAGTAATTTGTTGTTCTGTAACACCAACAAACCCCATGGAGGCCCATGGTAGATTCCATGACCTGTGGGAAGTACTCAGCAATGCTGTTTATGATGAGTAGTTTTCTTTATCACATTCCGTAACCACCGTTCTCCTGTGGTTGGCATTTAACATTGCCATCAAGTTTCTCTTTTCAATTTTTTACTCAAACAAAATCACCTCCTGCTACAGGGGACTTTCTAATTCATTACAGGTTAAAATCAATAACAAGTAGGTATTGTAGCAAAAGTGAATTCTTCTGGAGTCCAATCCCCACATTTTAGAGATCAGGAAACTTAAAATCCAGGAAACTCACAGCCTGCCCAAACATACAAAAAGTTAGTGGCAGATTGCAAAGACTGAGCTCAGTCCGTTCCCTTTAGGTTTGCTGACAAACTGCTAATGAAACAGAAGGAATTTTGAACCAAGATCCATAAATTGTGTGATTTCTTTTTTATTAATATTACCCTTTGTCAAAAGCCTACCCTGTTATCTAATCTATCTTCTATTTAAAAATTAATCAAGTTATTAGGACTTAGTAAAATCCACAAAAATTTCCCATTTTGCTAGGATTGTGTTACTTTTACATATAAATTAATTATTTAGAATGGCTTTGAAATTTGGTGCATACAAGATTCTAGTCAACTTCATTTATTTATGAGAAGGAAAAAATGACCAGGAAAATACTGACACTAAAAAAAAATGTATATAAGACAAGATAGCTCATGCAAGACAGTTTAATGAGAGCAGAGGGCAGTGGGTTTGTGATTCAGCAGGGCAGAGAGTTCAAGAAGGCGTCTAAGGTATAGGTTATAGCATCTTTCTTCACTGTAAGCAAGTATTAGAATGCTGGAAAAACTCTGCTTGAAATTTCTCCATCCTGGATATATGTGTGCAAACATTCACATAGCCACTTCTGCACTTTAGAAGTCCCTAGAGCTGACTCTGCTTCTTGTTTCTCTGGTTGTTTTCTGCCAAATGGTGTTCCCAAGCCTGGTTGCCTGGCCACACAGCTCAATCAGTTTATCTGCCATTCCTTGACTATTTCAAGGAGAAGCTCATGGGAGCCAATTATTGCTGTTTCTTCCTCCCTGATAGAGTTGTTAGACCTATGAGCTGTGGGCAGACACTACAGGATTCTTGGGGGATATTTGAGTTCAAAGAATAGAATTCAGCTTCCTATCCAGGGATAAGGTAAAAGGACATTACCTGCCACCCCAAAAAGTCTTAAACTTCCTATTAAAGTGTCAAAGCCTCTAGTATTGGTGGAATGAGATATTGCATTACAAATTTTTGCTCTAGCAGTTTTCACCTAAATCATTATTTTATCTTGCTCATTTATTCCATGGCTAACTGCTTTTTAAATAATTTGAATGATTGTTTTTAACTTTGAAACTAGAATGTTACTTCTTACCTTTTTCCTTTATGTATAATATTTTAAAAATGAACATATATCACTGCTCACTAGTTTCTGCATGAAAGGTCAGATTGTGTTTATACAATTCAACTGTCAACTGCAATCAACAAACCCCCAACCTTTACCTAAAGATGACTTGGAGCTTACTATTTAGAAATTCTTACATATTTAGTCCACATTTGTTCTAAGATTCATGGATATGAAGAATTAACCCTATTTGAACATCATACCACAGTATGAGATTCTCCTATGTATAGTAGTTCCTGGGATATTGACTCACTCTCTTATTTTTAGTTTGATTAGCCTCAGTTTAATTTGAGTGATTGGTTATGTGAGCTTTGTAAAGTGTCCTGGAACTTGAATTAACTCCCAGGGGTTACAAGTGAAAACAAAGAAAATAGTCCATTCAAAGACTTGAAATTTTGCTGCTGATTTTAACGCTTTTACAGTAAAAAAAGGCCCTGCCAGTTAGCCACCTAATTAAGCAAAATGATTTGTCTGATAAATTCAACTCTTAATGACAACCAGATGCCCACCAAAGTCACTTGGGACTTTATGAGTAATGATTATTAAAAATTGTTATTAACTATTTTACATTATGAACTTCTGTTCCTTGAGAAAACTGAGATTACATTTTAAGATAAAAGGAGAAAATATAAAGATGTTTTTAATCATTTTAATCATGGGCATGCATGATATGTAGGAGATTAAAAAAAAAAAAAAGGTCAAAAACTTCCCAACTACCTTGTGGGATATGACTGCTTGGATATGATTTCTCTGACTATTCATAGTTAATCCGTGTCTGCACGCAATAAAGTATTAAAATGACATGATATAGCTACTTTAATGAACCTGTCACTTATCTGATGCTCAGTTTTCAAGTAGATACTGTAAAGCCAGATGACCAAAAGGAGGCAAATTAAAACCGCTGAGCAAGGCTTTATTGGAAATACACACTCTCAGGCTGAACTCTCCCGCCCGTCAGAGTGTGTATGGGAGAATGGTGCACGTGTTCTGTGGTAAAGAAAATTTAAAGGGCCCGGTCAGGAAGGGGAGGGCTTAAGGTAGGAATGGAGGGGCTATGAGATAGGAAGAGGAGGTATTTAGAGTCCTGCGTCCCCTGGGATTGGTCAGAGGATCCTGCCGAGGTCAAAGTCCTTCTGGAATGAGACAGGAAAAGTCCACCGATTGATAGGAGGCACCATCGCTGCCCACATATCAGCATCTGGTAGGCTGTTCCCCTGCGCAGGTGTGCCGCTTGATGCTTCATTCCCCGCAGCTGCTCCAAACCGATGACCTACAGCCCCCGCAGCTGTGCGGAATCCACCACCCTGCATGTCCCGAGGAATACAGCTGCCGCGTGGAGCTTGCCAGTTGTATGCTCTACGTCCGCCTCCCGAGAAGAATCGCAAGATGTCCAGCCGACCCAACAGATACAATGGGGTAATAATTCCTACTTTGTGAATACACTTATTTTTTTAAATTTAATTATTTTATTTAAATGCGTTTCAAGTCATAGTACATATGTAGAACTCAAAAAAAAATTTTTCCATTTCTCTGGTTGCAAACCAGATAGAGTCACACCATTTGTGTCTTCATAGATGCACCAAGGGTAGTGATGACGATCTCAATCAACCATCGTTACTATACCCATTCCCCTTTCTTTCCTCCCACCTCCCCCGTACTGCATCCATGGATCCTTCATTTCTCCTATGTTCCCATTCCCACCCCCCGTAAGTATCATCATCCACTAATCACAGAGAACATTCGGCATTTGGTTTTTTGGGATTGGCTTACTTCACTTAGCATAATGTTCTTCAATTCCATCCATTTGCCTGCAAATGCCGTAATTTTATTCTCTTTTATTGCTGAGTAATATTCCATTGTGTAGATGTACCACAGTTTCTTTACCCCTTCATCTATTGAAGGGCATCTGGGTTGCTTCCATAGTTTTGCAATTGTGAATTGTGCTGCTATAAACATTGAAGTGGCTGCTTTACTGTAGTGTGCTGTTTTTAAATCTTTAGGGTATAGGCCAAGGAGTGGGATAGCTGGATCAAATGGTGGTTCCATTCCAAGTTTTTTAAGAAAATCCAAACTGCTTTCCAGATTGGTTGCACCAATTTGCAGTCCCATCAGCAATGTTTGAGTGTACCTTTTTCACCACATCCTCACCAGCACTTATTGTTGCTGGTATTTTGGATAGCTGCCATTCTGACTGGTGTGAGATGAAATCTGAGCGTAGTTTTGATTTGCATTTCTCTAATGGCTAGAGATGATGAACATTTCTTCATATATATATTTATTGATTGTATATCTTCTTCTGAGAGGTTTCTATTCAGCTCCTTAGCCCATTTAGTGATTGGGTTGTTTGGTTTTTTTGGTGTTAAGTTTTTTGAGTTCTTTATATATCCTTGAGATATATAAAGACCAAATGAGATCAGTGCTCTATCAGATGTACATGTGGCAAAAATTTGCTCCCAGAATGTAGGCTCTCTGTTCACCTCATTGATAGTTTCTTTTGCTGAGAAGAAGCTTTCTAGTTTAAGTCCATCCATTTATTGATTCTTACTTTTATTTCTTGTGCTATAGGAGTCTTGTTAAGGAACTCGGGGCCTAATCCAACGTGATGAAGATTTGGGCCTACTTTCTCCTCAATTAGACGCAGGGTCTCTGATCTAATTCCTAGGTCTTTGACCCACTTTGAGTCGAGTTTTATGCATGGTGAGAGATAGGGGTTAAGTTTCATTTTCCTGCAAATGGATTTCCATTTGTTGAAAAGGCTATCCTTTCTCCAATGAATGCTTTTGGCACCTTTGTCTAGTATGAGATAGCTGTACTTATGTGCATTACTCTCTGTGTCTTCTATTCTGTACCATTGGTCTACATATCTATTTTGGTGCCAGTACCATGCCGTTTTTGTTGCTATTGCTTTGTAGTAAAGTTTAAGGTCTGGTATTGTGATGCCTCCTGCTTCACTCTTCTTGCTCAGGATGGCTTTGGCTACTCTGGGTCTCTTGTTTTTCCAAATGAATTTCATGATGCCTTTTCTATTTCTATAAGAAAGGACTCTGGGATTTTAATTGGGATTGCATTGAATCTGTATAGTGCTTTGGGTAGTATGGCCATTTTAATAATATTGATTCTGCCTATCCAGGAGCATGGGAGGTCTTTCCATCTTCTAAGATCTTCTTCCATTTCTTTCTTTAGTGTCTTGTAATTTTCGCTATAGAGGTCTTTCACCACTCTTGTTAGATTGATTCCCAAGTATTTTTTTTTTTTTTGGAGGCTATTGCGAATGGAGTAGTTTTTCTAACTTCGCTTTCAGAGGACTCATTGCTGATATATAGAAATGCATTTGATTTATGGATATTAATTTTATATCCTGAAAGTTGGCTGAATTCATTTATCCGTTCTAGAAGTTTTATGGTGGAAATTTTTGGATCCTCTAAGTATAGAATCATGTCGTCTGCAAATAATGATAGATTGAGTTCTTCTTTTCCTATTTGTATCCCTTTAATTTCCTTCATCTGTCTGATTGTTCTGGATAGAGTTTCAAGGACTATATTGAATAGGAGTGGTGAGAGAGGGCATCCCTGTCTTGTTCCAGTTTTTAGAGGGAATGCTTCCAATTTTTCTCCATTTAGGATGATGTTGGCCTTGGGCTTTGAATATATTGCTTTAACAATGTTGAGGTATGTTCCTACTATCCCTAGTTTCTCTAGTGTTTTAAACATGAAAGGGTGCTGTATTTTATCGAATGCTTTCTCTGTGTCAATTGATAGAATCATGTGATTCTTATCTTCAAGTCTATTGATGTGATGGATTACGTGTATTGATTTCCATATGTTGAACCAACCTTGCATCCCTGGAATGAACCTCACTTGATCATGGTGCACTATTTTTTTAATATGCTTTTGTATGTGATTTGCCAAAATTTTATTGAGAATTTTTGCATCTATATTCATCAGGGATATTGGTCTGAAATTTTCCTTTTTTGATGTGTCTCTGTTTAGTTTTGGAATCAAGGTGATACTAGCCTCATAGAATGAGTTTGGAAGGGTTCCTTCCCTTTCTATTTCATGGAACAATTTGGGGAGTATTGGAGTTAGCTCTTCTTTGTAGGTCTTGTGGAACTC
>PVHX01002863.1:0-90406 GCA_004024805.1 Geosciurus inauris
GGGCGCGGTGGCTCAAGCCTGTAATCCCAGCACTTAGGGAGGCTGAGACAGGAGAATCGCGAGTTCAAAGCCAGCCTCAGCAAGGGCGAGGCGCTAAGCAACTCAGTGAGACCCTGTCTCTACATAAAACACAAAATAGGGCTGGGGATGTGGCTCAGTGGTCGAGTGCCCCTGAGTTCAATCTCCAGTACCAAAAAAAAAAGAATATAAGTAACAATAAATGTTGGTGAGGATGTGGGGGAAAATGTTCACTCATACATTGCTGGTAGGACTACAAATTGGAAATTCCAAACCACTCTGGAAATTTGTGTGGAGATTCCTCAAAAAACTTGGAATGGAAAAATCATTCAATATTCCACTCCTTGGCATATACCCAAAGGACTTAAAATCAGCATACTATAGTGACACAGCCACATCATTGTTTACAGCAGCTCCATTCACAATATCCAAGCTATGGAACCAAACTAAGTGCCCTTCTACAGATGAATGGATAAAGAAAATGTACATATACACAATGGAATATTACTCAGTCATAAAGAAGAAAGAAATTGTGGCATTTGCCAGCAAATGGATGGAACTGGAGACTATCATGCTAAGTGAAATAAGCCAGTCCCAAAGAGCCAAAAGCCAAATGTTCTCTCTGATATGTGGATGCTGACATACACTAAGGTGTGCAGCGGAAGCATCAAAGTTCATTGGATTAGAAAAAGGGAGTGAAGGGAAGGGCGGGGGATGGGAATAAGAAAGACAATAGAATGAACTGGACATAACTTTCCTCTGTTCTTATATGAATGCACACCACTGTAACTCCACATCATGTTCAACCACAAGAATGGGATCAAAATTAGAATTAGTTATAATCTATGCATGTATAATATGTCAAAATACACTCTACTATCATGTATATCTAAAAAGAACAATTTTTTAAAGAGAGTTTTAAAAATAGTGGTTTCACTATGTTAACCAGGCAGGTCCTGAACTCCTGGGTTCACGCGATCCTCCTGCCTCAGCCTCCCGAGTAGGTAGAACCATAGGCTGGACTATGGGTGCACGCTACCATGCCCAGCTCCAAAATTCTTTTGACTGGTTGCTTACCCAATAGGAATTTCTTTTTATGGGAGATTATTTTGCTGAACAAAACAGTAAAATAAATGGATTTATGGTTATCTATATCAGATATACTCAAATATATACCATTCTTCATCATCTTAATAGCTGAATCTTTAATATGTCTTAATATTTGACCGCTGGGCCAACTCTTCACATTAACTGTAAATTCTTTGTTCCTTCCACTTTGCCCCATGGATTTGGAGGCTCGAGCTGTACCAAACGCATCCTCAGTGTGTTAGAATGTGCTGTTGAGAGGAAGAAAGGCGTTCTCCTTTATTTCTCTGCATCCTGGGTTGTCTGTGTGTCATTTATGTTTTTGTTTTTGCAATCCTGGGAATAGAAGCTAGGGCCTTGTGCATGCTACGCGAGCACTCTACCACTGAGCTGTGCCCCAGCCCGTGGTGTTCGTGGGAGCTCCCTGTGGTCCTCCTCCTAGTCACAGATCCCATGGTCCTCCTTGACAGGTTAGAAGCTCAGGACAAATTAGGCTCTTTGGCAGGTTGTTGTTCTTAAGAAATTTGAATTGAGCCGAGTGCACGCCTGTCATCCCAGCACTTTGGGAGGCAGAGGCAGGAGGATCTCAAGTTTGAAGCCAGCCTGGGCAACTTAGCAAGATCCTCAGCAACTTAGTGAGACCCCATCTTGAAATAAAATTTAAAAACTAAAAAAAGAGGGACTGGGGATGTAGCTCACTGGTAAAGCGGTCCAGGGTTCCACCCCAATACCAAACAAACAAACAATCAAAAAACCACCTAACAACATTTTATAAACGTATTCCCGGGCTGTGTTGCACTCATTCTATGGAGAGGCAGAGCTACGCCACTTTACAGGTAAAATTACTTGGTCAGGGTCCCCAGTCAGTGGCATGTGCAGAGGCAGAGCTAGAAGCCAGGCCCTCCTGCCGCTCTGGCCACACCTGCTAACTGCCCTCCTCCCCGTGTCCTCCGCTCTGATCTCAGGGGAACTGGCTGACATGCTGCATCTTCAGGAAGGCCTCGTCCTACCACAGGCTGACACCCTGGTTCCATCACCAGTGAGGTTCCACACAGCCCTTGAGAGCCAAGGCTTTGCACACGCCCAGACAGTGCCCACACGTGGGGTGGATTCTGTGTCTTTGAAGTCACTACCTCTCGGTTCAGGTAAAGGACAGGGCTCAGCCACAATCCAGGTGTGTTAAGCAAGATTCCTGGGGTTGGGTGCAGGTGCATCTCACTCTGGAGGATCTGAAGGCTCGCCTCCATTCTGCCCTCCCCTCTTCAGCCTCACCATCATCCAGCTCAAAGGTCACTTCCTACAGGTGGACCCTCACTCCTGCCTACTCCCAAACCACCCCCATCCATGCTAGATTCCTCTGAGTTCCCATGCCCCTTATGTTTAATTCCTATGGCCTCAAAGTACAGCTCAGAGGACATGAGCACAAGGTTTTGCATCAGCAGATGTAAATGACCTCCACACGATAGCTGTGTGAGCTTGGGCCAGTTAATTAACCTCTCTGAACCTGTCTTCTAATCTATAAAATGGGAACAGTAAAGAAGATCCATCTCCTAGGAGCATTCATTGAGGTCAGTACCTAGGGAGTGGGTGATGCCTAGCCCATAGCCAATGCTCAGTATGAGGCACCATGATTACATGAGAATTCACCCGTGAGGGCTTTAGAACAGATAAAATTTGGCAGCAAATAATACCACGGTTGATTAGTAGTGTCATCCTTTCTCATACTACCTGTGCTAAATTGCCAGTGGATAGCTGCCTCATGGACAAAAGGGTATGTCCTTTCCTCTCTCCATCCTGCCTCCTGGCACACAGCAGGTGCCTAATAAATACCCCTTACATGAAACATGCTGGCGGGCCCACAGGCTACAAAAGCAAGTCCTCCAAAGCCTCTCCCCTTTGCAGACAGCACCGCTCAGCTGGTCTGGAGACTCTCAGGGGAGCTTCTGCCCACTTTCGTAAAGGGACAGGTAGTGAATAGCTGAGGTTCTGTGCCCCCCCACCCCACCCCCGCGCTGTCTGGTGCAGCCATTTCATTCTGCCCTGGTAGCAGCCATAGATAATAGATAATGGGTAAGTGTGGTTGTACTCCAATGAAACTTTGTGGACACTGGAATTTGAATTTAGCGTTTCCACAAGAAATGAAACATTCTTTTCCTCCCAGTCACTTAAAAACAGCTGGGTGAGATGGCGCAAGCCTGTCATCCCAGCACTTAGGGAGGCTGAGACAGGAGGATCGCGAGTTCACAGCCAGCCTCAGCAACGGCGAGGCGCTAAGCAACTCAGTGAGACCCTGTCTCTACATAAAACACAAAATAGGGCTGGGGGTGTGGCTCAGTGGTCGAGTGCCCCTTAGTTCAATCCTCAGTGCCAAAAAAACCCAAAAAAACAAAAAAAACAGGGCTGTGGGTGCGGCTGGGTGGCAGCGGCTGGCGGCCTTCACTCAGGGTCCCTGCTCCCGTGAGCCCACGCCAACTCCAGGGCTTCAACAAGCGAGAGACAGCTCCTGGGTGGGCGGTATCAGGAGGCGGCCCTCGGATTGGGCCTCGCGGAGTGGGCGGGGAAGTGGGTGGGGAATCGTGACGTTACGTAGTTGGGCGGGGCAGTCCTGGATTGATCCACTCCCGAGGCTGAGAGCACGTGACGTATTCGGCAGTCAGCCAATCAGCGTGACGTGCTGCCTCGCCCCGCCTCACGCCGGCGTTCCCGTCACGCGGGAAGGGCGGTGCGCTCCCTTGCAGGCCAGGGCGCACTTCCGGGCCCAGTCGCGGCGTGACGTCAGCAAGAGGGCAGGTAAGCGCTGGTGTGCTGGTGAGTGGGTGGGCTGGCTGCGTAGAGCCGGAGGTCTGGCCACCGCCTACCTGCGGACGGCACTTCGGGGGAAGTGGGGCTCTGAGGTCCCAGTCGCGACAGCTGACCCAAGTTCACAGGGCTCCGCGACCCCTACCCAGCCCTGGCCCACACTGTGCCTGAGGGGCCACTCTTGTTTCCTCATCTGGAAAATGAGACCCTGCCTTGCCAAGTGGTGGAGATTTTGTAAAACGATGCTCGTCAGACGGTGGGTGCGAGAGAGAAAACTGCCAACGGTCACCTCGGTCGCAGGCGCTGCTCTGAGTGCTTCCGCCCACCTGGTCCTTGCAGCAGCCTTAGCAGGTTGATGCTGTTTATAAAGCCCCATTTCACAGGTGAGGAAATGAGGCTCACAGAGAACCGGCAGGTTAAGTCAAGCATCAGACTCAGCAGATCCAAGTTAACACTGAGCTCTGGGCGGATGGGGTCCGCAGTTACTCCTGACACGGAAGATCAGATTTCCATACATCCTCCTTATCTGTGCCATTCACTCGTGTGACACACCCAGCTCCTGTTCGCTCGTGTTTAACACTGTGCAAGCACCTCCCAAGCATTATTTCATTCACAGCATACCCCCAAAGGCAACCCTGGCCTCATCATCCACTCTTTCCAGGTGATGAAATAAAAGCCCAGGGAAACAGACACTGACCGAGGTCACCCAGCTGGTAAGGAGTGGAGCAGGGGTTAAGCCCAGGGAGCTGTGGTCCCAAAGCCTGCATGGGCATTTAAGTTATTTTATTGGTAAAAAGTACTTTCAGGGTTGAACAGACCTTGGAATAATCCCATTCAAAGGCATACACAAGGAGACGGGTTCAGGGAAATGGCGGAACGGTTTACATCACAGGCGTTGTGCAAATCCCCCACCCTTACTGCATTAGAATCTTTGCCATCGGCTTCTGAGGCTAGGCAAGCTACTTAGGCCCCCATGTCCTCACTGGTCATCCGGAGATAATAATAACATAATGCAGGCTAGACTTGGTACTGCCAGTCCCTCAGTGCAGTGTCTGCCACGCAGTGGACATCAGAGAACATGTGGTGGTGCTCACCTGTAATCAGACGGCTGAGGCAGGGATCCAATTTGGAGGCCCGCCTGGTCATCTGAGGGAGATCCTGTCACAAAATAAAATTTTAAAAAGGATAGGGATGTAGTTCAGTGGTAGAACAACTCTGGGTTCAATCCCCATTATCACCAAAAAGTTTTTAAAAATCTTTAGAGTGCATATAGATAAATATGCTAAATAGATACCAATTAGAGACCACGTTTCCTGATTCTTGGGCAGGAGCTGATAAACTAGGCCCATTTGATTTTGTACAATATTCAAGCAAAGAATGGTTTTAAATTTTTAAATTGTGGAGAGGGGGAGATCCAAAGACTAATATTTTGTGACAGGTAATAGCAACTTGAAATTCAAATTTTGTGTCCATAAAAATTTTATTAGACTGTAGCCATGTCCATCATTTGCATATCTTTATTTTGGCTATTTATAAGGACAGGCTATTTATAAGGACAGCTTTGAGTTGGTGAGCACAGACATTCTGGGCCACAAGGCTAGAAACATTAACTGTCTGGCTTTTATTTATTTATTGGTACCAGGGATTAAACCCAGGGATGCTTAACCACTGAGCCACATCCCAGCCTTTTTTATTTTTATTTGACACAGGGTCTCACTAAGTTACTTAGGGCCTTGCTAAGTTACTGGGGCTGGCTTTGACTTTGTGATCCTCCTGCCTCAGTCTCCCGAGGCACTGGGATTAGAGGCGTGTGCACCACCACACCTGGCTGTGAACTCTAATGTAAACTAGAACTTCCTTTTATTTGACCTAAAAGTCTTTCCTGTAAACCCTGGGGGTAGTCTGCCGCCTCCAGCCTGCACATTTGGTACCTGGATCACCCCAATGGATATTTCTGAAACCTCTGTCAGTTATTTCATTCATTCACCAGGAACTAGGCACTGTGTGAGGTGCTGGGCGTACAGCACAGGTGATCTGACCAAGAAGATATCCTGTAAAGATGCATTGGCGGGGCTGGGATTGTGGCTCAGTGGTATAGCACTTGCCTCGCATGCGTGAGGCACTGGGTTCGATCCTCAGCACCACATAAAAATAAATAAAATAAAGATATTGTGTCCATCTACAACTAAAAAAAAAAACTTAAAAAAAAGATACATTGACAGACAAGGGGTGACATGATGGGAATTCCCAGGAACAAATGGCTTTATTTATTTATTTACTTTTGTGGTTTTGCAGTGCTGAGGGTGGAACCCAGGGTCTTGTGCCTGTAGTACAGGCAAGTGCTATACCACTGAGCTACGCCCAGCCCAAGGAATGACTTTAGATCAGGCAGTCAGATCTCTCTGTCAAACAGCACGTGGCTGATGGAAGAGCTTTCAGGGCAGAGGACAGGGCTGGGGTCAGCTCAGCGGTGGGGTGCTGGCCTAGCATGCATGAGGCTCCCACTTCCATCTCCAGCACTGAAAAAAAAAAAATAGGCAGAGGAAGAGCTGTTGCAGGCGAGCTGCACTCGGCCTTTGAAGACAGCCAGGAAGCCAGTGTGGCTGGGGCAAAGGAAGCAGGGTAAGACATGGGTTCCGAGAGGTAGGCAGGGCCCCCACAAGTTGATTCTAAAAGAAATAAGAAGGAAGCCGGGCGCGGTGGCTCATGCCTGTAATCCCAGCACTTAGGGAGGCCCAGGCAGGAGGATCGTGAGTTCAAGGCCAGCCTCAGCAATGGCGAGGAGCTAAGCAACTCAGTGAGACCCTGTCTCTACATAAAACACAAAATAGGGCTGGGGATGTGGCTCAGTGGTCGAGTGCCCCTGAGTTCAATCCTCAGTACCAAAAAGAAAAAAAGAAATGGGAATTGCTGGAGGGGCTTACATGGGAGAGTGACACAGTGACACAGCCACACCTATTCCAGGAAATCCCTCTGACCATCGCGGGGTGAGCACCGAGAAGGTAGTTGAGGGCAGAGCCAGAAATAAGACCCCTGTGTTGTGGGAAAGAGATGACAGGGCTTGGCCTTGTCGGGGTCCTGCAGCGATGCCAGGTATGAGGTGTGAAGGGCACGTGGCCAGGCGTGGTGGGGACTCTCACATCCAGATCCCACGGGCACTGCTTTCAGAGGCGGCCTACACCTGGCGGCAGCACCACCAGCCCACAACCTCTTGACCTCTTTGCAGGGAAACCTGAGGTCCCTTTGCCAGACCCCACAGGAGGCAGGACTGGGCTGTGCCTTGACAGAGGACCTTCAGGTTGACCGCCCCGAGGGCGAGGACCCGTAGGCAGCTCCCAAGATGGTGAGTAGATAGCCTGGTGCCCCCTGTGGCTTGCTCTGGGTCTTTGTGGGGTCCCCAGAGTGGCCTCATCCTCTTCCTCCCTAAGCTCTAAGATGGTTATTTTTTTTCATATTTCTAACGGGTGCATTATAATTGTGCATAATGGTGGGATTCATTGTAAAATGGTGATTTCAAACTCCAGATCATGATTTTTTGGTGTGGTAGCTTTGAATCTTCGTTGTGCACCAAAATCATCACCCGGGGACTCTTGGTGGGTGGTGCTAGGGATGGCTTCGCACATGCCGGGTAAGTGCTCTGCCCTGAGCTGCGCCTTGAACCCTGGATTGCCTTTTTGAGATCTGTCATCCGTTGATGGACATTTGGGTCCTTTCCATCTCTTGGCTGTTGAGAGGTGTGTTACTGGGAATGGGTGTGTCCTGGGCTTCGTTTCATTTCCTGGGAGCTTCTGAGCAGCCCAGTGTCCAACCTGCCCAAGGGGGTCCTGGTATCCGTACTTCCGAAGCACCTCAGGTGGCCGTGCAGTCAGATTTGAGGAGCACTTCTCTGATGGGCTTTGGATCCGTTTGGTAGTGGACGCCAGCGCTCACAGAGACACTGCAGCAGCGTGCGTGGTCTGTGATGAGACCTGGGCTTTAGTGTATCACCGTGTATCTTCCCAGTGGCAATGTTCACAACAGAGGCTCTCAGCTCACTGTGGTGGAAGTACCAAAGTCCATGCATGTGGACTCTGCATACCTGCCCACCCATGCCAGCCCAGCAGGGCAGTGCCCCTCACCACCCCAGGGTGACTGGGAGCCGCTCAGCAGCAGGAGATGGGCTCCTCGGGAATGTCACTAGCCTGCGACAATGTTCAGGTTCACAGTTCCCAGTGTGGCTTTTTCTTGAGGCTTTCAAGCACATGGCTTTTGCACTGTTGTAAAGTCAGACAATCGTTTGTCCAGGGCCTGGGGGTGCAGCAGTGTGGCCAGGCGCTTGCTGTCACGCGTGGGACCACCCTCAGCCCATGGCCCTCTGTGCTCCTTACCGTCAGCCTCAGTCCCCAGAGAGGTAAAGTGTGAGCAGCTGGACCCTGCGGGACGTCCCCCCCGGCAGCCACTGCTCCTCAGACCCTGGACACAGTGCCCCGAGGTGCTCCTGTGCCCTGTCCAGGTCCTGTCCCTGGAGGCCCCCATGCAGGCCTCCTGAGAGCCCTCTCCAAGTCACGTCTCTTCTGCTTTCCAGGGTGAAAGGAAAGGTGTCAACAAGTACTACCCTCCAGACTTCAACCCCGAGAAGGTAAGGACAGGCTCCCTCCTTCTCCATGTCCACATAGCAGAGACTCGGGCTGCCCACCATGAACTTGGGGCCAGGATGGGAGCCCCCTAGATCTGCTTTCGGTGATGTGTATGGCTGTCCTCAGTGACCTTGCCATCTGTACCCAGAGTGGGCCTGAGCACACGAGCTCTGGGGCAGATCCACTGCCCTCCCGGTCCCAGCTCTTTCACCTGTAACCTTTTCCTCCTTTTGACCATGAGTCTCCTGTACTGCTTGAGTCTCCTTGCAGAGGTCTTCCCTGACCACTGTCTCATTCTCCATCACACCACCTACTGCTTCTCTTTAATCTCCACAGCCATTTTAACTCCTGACATATGATTCATTTATTTGCATATTACCCATTTCCCCAACTAGAACATCCTTTCCCCAGGGCAGGGGTCTTCATCTGACTTCTTGATGGCCTCCTCCCCATACAGAAGGTACTCAAGTCCCAAGGATCCCAGCACGCGCTCCTGGGCACAGTGCTCCTCCTCTCTAGAGTGGAGGTTTCCCCCACGTCAGAAGGAAAATACAACCTTGTGGAATCCTTGGGTGATTAAAATGAGGTCACTCACATAAGGTGCCCAGTGACCATTTGGCAATATTGTCCTTCCTCCCGATCCTCCTCACAAGACCTGCAGGTGATAGTGAGCATTATCCCCAGTTGACAGATGGGGAGACTGAGGCTTGGGAGGGCAAAACTGAGGTTCCTTGCCCACAGCAGCACAGCTCCCTCAGCTCAGAAACGGGAGGCGGAGTATCAACACTCACAGCCGGCCCTCTACCTGCGGGTTCCCAACCCGCGGATTCAGCCAACTACAGATTGAAAATATCCACGGAAATCTAAAGTAGCGTCTGTGCTGGACATGTGCAAACTCGGTGTCTTGTCACTATCTCCCAAATAATGCTGCTTAGCAACTGCACACACAGCCTTCCTTGTGTCAGTTCTAGAGCTAATTTGAAGCACCTGGGAGCTGTGTGGCTCCAACGCTGCCATTTCATACGAGACTCAAACTTACGCAGACTTGGGTATCCCTGGGGCCTAAGGGCCGACCCCCGTGGGCACCGAGGGACAGCTGAACTCCTGATTCCAAGTCTGCTCACCCGAGGTCTCTGTGCCTCCCATGTCGTCCCTGACGACCCCAGCCCCACACTCAGGACGTGACCACCAGGCCTCTCCTGCCCCACAGGCCTCTTGGCCCAGAGCAGTGGGGCCACGGAAGCCCTGAGCTCCCAGCTCACCAGTGCTAATCCCTCTCGCTCTTCCCACACAGCATGGCTCTCTCAATCGATACCACAACAGCCACCCACTTCGGGAGCGGGCTCGGAAGCTGTCCCAAGGCATCCTCGTCATCCGGTAAGACCCCGGCCCCACCTGAGGGGCCCCGTGTTTGTACACCCCTGCATGAGGCTCAGCGCCTCTGACGGCTCTGCTCCTGCAGGGGCAGAAATCTCTGTCCCGTCCAGCTCCTGCTGCGTAACAGAATAAATACTTGCAGTGTTCGGAGGCCTCTGCAGGGCATGCAAGGCAGGGCAGGGCTGGCAGGCCCAGCAGGGCCTTGACCTGGACAGCTGGAATCTGCTGACGCTGCATCTCAGCCTCCAGCGGACTGGCCGGGCTTCCTCCCGGAGCAGCATGTGGACTCCCAAGAGAGTCAGCGGATGCCCGTGAGGCCTCCTGAAGCTGAGACCCACACTCGCCACACTGTCCCTCCCTGCTGTCTCACTGGCTGCCCAGAGCAGGTCTTCATTCCAGGGACGGGGCCAGAGACCACCTCTCCACAGGAGTACTAGAGTCAGAGACCTGGATCCAGGGAGGGGACAAGCCAGGCCAGGAGCAGTGGTGCACACCTGTGCTCCCCGCTGCTCAGGAGGCTGAGGCAGGGGGATCACTGGAGCCTAGGAGTTCAGGGCCAGCCTGGGCAACAAAGCAAGACCCTGCCTCAGAGACCAAAAACAGATGGCCCCGTGGCCTTGTGTGATCACAGGGCTGGTGGCTCTGTGCACCGGGTTCAGCCCGAGGAAGGGGCAGTCAGGCTCCCTGTGTGCACAGCACGTCAAAATGCATTCTGCAGGCGGTACAGCCAACTAGAAAAATGAAAGATAACATCGAGGAGCAAAAACAAAAGAAATTCTTTGTTTCTGTAGATTCGAGATGCCGTATAACATCTGGTGTGACGGCTGCAAGAACCACATCGGCATGGGTGAGCTGCGGCCCCCGCCCCACACGGCCCTGCACGGGGAGCCACCTACATGCTGGGCACTGGGGGCTCATGTCAGGATGTGGGGAAGAGAGAGGGACCCAAGTTGCAAAGCCATTAGGACTCTGGGCCCTTGGTTCAAATCCTGTCTCTGCCACTTCACACCTGGCTCACACTCAGCAGGGGACTGAGCCTCTGTGTGCCTCAGTTTACCTGTCTGTAACCTTGAGGTGGTGCACACAGCCACCTGGTGTGCTGCATGCGGTGCTTGGCACAGCGCTTGGTCCATGCAGAGGGCTGCCATTGTCATCCAGGCCCTGGAGCTTGCCCCAGGTGTGCGCGAGCAGATGGAGAGAGCTCCGTGGCCCAGCTCAGCTGTGGTGAGACCTCGGGCGGGGACCTGACTCTCCCAGCTTGCATTTCCTCTCATTCCCCAAGTCAGGACAGATCAGTTCTGACCCCATATGTGGGGGGCTCCTTGAGTTCAATTAATTTGCTGAGTAGCTCACCAAGCGTAGGGAAATACAGTTCAAATATAGGGCCTGGCGTGGTAGCACACACCTGTAATCTCAGCTACTTGGGAGGCTGAGGCAGGAGGATCACAAGTTGCAGGTCAGCTGGGCGCGGTGGCACACGCCTGTAATCTCAGCACTTAGGGAGGCTGAGACAGGAGGATTCGAGTTCAAAGCCAGCCTCAGCAATGGCGAGGCACTAAGCAACTCAGTGAGACCCTGTCTCTACATAAAACACAAAATAGGGCTGGGGATGCGGCTCAGTGGTTGAGAACCCGAGTTCAATCCTGGTACCAAAAAAAACAAAAACAAGTTGCAGGTCAGCCCGTGCAACTTAGTGAGATGCTGTCTCAGAATAAAAATAAATAACTGGGGATATAGCTCAGTGGTAAAGCACCCTTAGGTTCAGTCCGCAGCACAAAAGAATCATGCGCGCGCGCGCGCGAATATATATTAAGCGCAGGGCCGGGGGTAGAGCTCGGTGGTAGAATGGACACTGTGTGTGAGGCCCTGGGTTTGAGCCCAGCACTGCCAGAAAAACACAGAGACGTGTGGGATGAGGTAGTGGGAGGGGCACGGAGCTCTCCAGGGGTGCCACCACCAGGAAGCTCAAGTGTTCTGCCCAGAAGCTTCCAGACCCTGTCCTTTGGTTTTTGCAGACACGTCATTGCGCTGGCCTGTTTGCTAACAGGCTGCCTGTTGAGATGCCTCTGGCCTGGCCAGCATGCCTCCGCAGGGTGCAGGACAGGACCCTCCCGGGTGAGGAGGGTATCGTGACCTCCTGTTGGTGGGGGCTGGGTAAGAGTGTCTTCAGAGCCAGCTCCAGAGCAGAAAGGCTAGGAAGGGTGGAGATTGTGTGGCCCACGGCATGGAAGAGAAATTTCCATTTCTATGGGCCTCGGGGAGGGACTGAGGAGCCAGGGACTCAGGTGAAAACCAGGGTGCACGTGTTATAACTGTGGAGGGAACCCCCCTTGCGCCCTGCAGGGGCTGGCTCAAGGCAGTGAGCACCGGCTCAGCCAGCCCTCTGCACAGCACCCGGCCTGGGAGCAGCTCCCCATGCGAAGGAGCCAGTGGCTGGGGCAGGAGGGTCCAGCCCTCCCACAGGGGCCTCGGAACTGCAAGGGGCCAGGCCACCTCATGGCCAAGGGAACGAGTGAGTCCCATGTCCCTCTGATCAGACCCTGCTGGGCTTCTACCTCATAAACCTCGAGGATCTTAGGGGACAGAAATTGGGCCGCAGGGGCTGGGATAGCTCAGTGGTGGTGCACGCGCTTAGCCTGCGTGAGGTCGTGGGATTGACCCAACACGGGGCAGAGGAGGAAGCTGGGCCTCAGCCGCACACCACACGCAGTTCATGCCCTGAGCCTGAACTAAGGCAGCCACCCAGCCCCGAGCCGGGGCTCTGCCTGTCGAGGGTAAGCTCTTTCCACTCAGTCAGAAGTCAAGAATACAGATTACCTAACCAGAAAAAAACAAAATTCTGACCATTTTCTAAACAAGTAATAAAAGCCACGCCTTCTTACACACCTGCCAAGCACCAGCCCCAGTCAGCCCGTGTCATCCCTCTGGCAGGCTTCAGGAGCCTTGGGCGAGGGGAAGTAGAGCCATCCCGGTGAGTGAATAGGGAAATGGGCCCAGAGGGCAGGGCACCTGTCCTTGACTCTGCATGTGGTCAGGGCGGAGCCAGGACTTGAACCCAGGACCTGTGGCTCCGGCCCACCTCTCCTGTGGCTTGAGCCACAGGTGTCAGTGCAGCCAGGACACTCTCCTTTCCCACCTGGATGCCTGTGCCCTCCTGAGGTGCCTCCAGTGCTGGGCCTCCTGTCCCCCATCCAGAGAAGGGACACTGCTCACAGCCTGGGCCTCTGTTCTCCCCCTGCCCTCCTAGGTGTCCGGTACAATGCGGAAAAAAAGAAAGTTGGCAACTACTACACGACCCCAATCTACAGGTAGGAGCACCTGCGGGGACCGACGCAGGGCCTCAGGTGGGGGACCACCAAGGGGTGGCTGGTGCCCTGTCCTTGGGCCACTCTCTGGAGAGCTCTATGGAACCCATCCTCTTCTGTCCATCAGGGCGTGTCCCTGCAGCCAGGGTCCTCCAGGCCCCACAGGCCTTTCCCTCACTTCGTCTAGCCTCCTGGGTCCCCTCTACTCCTCAGGGACATGCCCCTGCACCTCTACCTGCAGTGCTCTTCCCCGGTGGCCTCCAGGCTGCTCCCCTTACCGCTGGTGTCCTCAGTCACCACCCTCCCAGAAGCCTTTTCTGACGTGGGACCCACCTGTAGAGAGTGTGTGGTGGTTTGTCTGCTTGCTATGACTTGCCCCCCTCGGGACATCAGCAGTGGCACATGTCTGTAATGCCAGCCACTCCGGGGCCTAAGGCAGGAGGATCACAAGTTCAAGGCCAGCCTGAACTACCACTAAGCAACTTAGTGAGACCCTGTCTGAGGATGAAGAGCCCTGGGATGCAGCTCAGGGCACAGTGCTTGCCCAGGTGAGCAGGGCCTGGGTTCCATCCCCAGCACTGCCAGGCAAACAGCAGGTTGGCTGGCTCCACTGCCCAACAGCTGGCACCAAGCCTGGCACAGAGCAGCTGTCTCAGAGGTTTGTTGAAGCCGGGCGCGGTGGCTCAAGCCTGTAATCCCAGCACTCAGGGAGGCTGAGACAGGAGAATCGCGAGTTCAAAGCCAGCCTCAGCAATGGCGAGGCGCTAAGTGACTCAGTGAGACTCTGTCTCTACATAAAACACAAAATAGGGCTGAGGATGTGGCTCAGTGGTCGAGTGCCCCTGAGTTCAATCCCCAGTACCAAAAAAAAAAAAAAAAAACAAATCAGAGGTTTGTTGAGTGAGTGAGCGCATGCATGAACAAATGAAGGGGGAAATGAACGAAGGACAGACACCAGCGAAGGAAGGCATGAGCCAGCCTCCGCTGCGTGTTTTTGTGCTGTTTGCTCTCTCTGGTGCTGGGGATGGAACCGCGGCCCTGAGGCCCACCAGGCAAGTGCTGTGACACTGAGCTACACCCCAGGGCCCAAGGCGGCCTCTCAGTCAGAGGGGCAGGGCTCTAGGTGCAGGACTGCAGCTTGCCCTCGGCCCCCTCCTGGATGCAGCCCGCGTGCGTCCTTGTGCTTGGTGAATCCTCACTGAATGACACGGGCGGATGGAAGGAAGCGCATGGCCCTGGGGTGGCCCCGGGTGTGTCCACAGCATCCTGACTCCTACCTGGGCCCTCACCCAGGTTCCGGATGAAATGCCACCTGTGCGTCAACTACATCGAGATGCAGACGGACCCCGCCAATTGTGACTATGTGATTGTGAGTGGCGCCCAGCGCAAGGAGGAGCGCTGGGACATGGCGGACAACGAGCAGGTGCTGACCACAGGTGAGCACCCCTGCCCGGCCCCATGCGTGGCTGCCCGGCCCTCACCCAGACCTGGGGCCCCAGAGCCACACTGTCATGGTCATTGCAGAGCATGAGAAGAAACAGAAGCTGGAGACGGACGCCATGTTCCGCCTGGAGCACGGGGAGGCGGACCGCAGCACACTCAGGAGGGCCCTCCCCACCCTGAGCCACATCCAGGAGGCCCAGAGTGCCTGGAAAGACGACTTCGCCCTCAACAGCATGCTGCGCAGAAGGTTCCGGGTGAGTGGAGCTCCCACCCAGCTCAAGACAGGGCCTGGGTATGAGGCCTCCGGTGGGACGCCAGGGCGAACATGGAGCAGGGAGAGCGTGCCGCAGGTCGTGACGAGGATGGGCAGCGTCCCACCACGTCCCAGCCAAGAGCAGTTCATTTCACCTTCAGAGCCCCAGTGACCTCCTCTAACACATGAGGTTGCCCTGTCTTAGACCATTCCAGCTGCTATAACAAAAATACCACAGGCGGCCAATTTAGAGACAGTAGTCCTTTATTTCTCACAGTTCTGGAGGCTGGCAAGTCCAAGGTCAAGGCCTGGACAGATGGGATGTCCAGGGAGGGCCATTCCTCACAGACAGTGCCTCTGGCTGTGTCCTCGCATGACACAAGGGACAAACAAGTTCCTGAGGCCCGATTTCCTGGGGCGTTGATCCCGTTCACATTTCCTGTAACTAAGGGCTTCCCCAAAGACCCCACTGGATGCTGTCACGTGATTGAGAATCTGGGACACATCAGCACACAGACCATAGCAAACCCTGCCTCCATGCTGGGTGCCAAGCCCAATCCTCGTGCCTCCTGGTGGGGGCTGGGCACCCTCCTCTGCCCCTCCTTCATGTCACTGGGGCCACACAGCCTCCCCACGGTCACTCCAAGCACTCCTCTGCTGCAGTCTCTGCATGAGCTGCTGCTCCTGCTCCTTGAAGAACCCCCAGCGCCCGGTCACACAGAGGTCTTCTCCCTGACGTGGCTTCCTGGGGAGACCTTCCCTAAGCCTCCATACGCCTTTCACATTGGCCTCCCCGCATCCTCGTCTTCCCTACTGCTTTACCCAGCTCGCCCACTACAATGTCAGCAAGCATTTTTTTGGGGGGGGCGGGGTACCAGGGATTGAACTCAGGGGTAGTTCACTGAGCCACACCCCCAGCCCTACTTTGTGTTTATGTAGAGACAGGGTCTCACTGAGCTGCTTAGCGCCTCACTGTTGCTGAGGCTGGCTTTGAACCCATGATCCTCCTGGCTCAGCAAGGGTTTTTGTCTGCCCGTTGTGTTCCCAGAGCCTAACAAGGCCCGCCGAGGTGGCATCCTGTACATACAGTCACACTCGCCTCACAACAGGGTCGCATTCTGAGCGATGCTAATGGACTTGTCTGTTGTGTGCTCGTCAGGTCTTTAGGGACACAGACTAGACGCATAGATCAGTCACACCCAGGCCTCCTGCATCAGGACTGGCAGACCAGGTCAACGCGCGAGGTGCTGGGGTTGCGGTGTGGCACGAGGCTGTTTCACGCTGAACTTCTTGTTAGTAAACAGAACCAGTCCACTTCAAGAGGGGCACAGTGGCGCACATCTGTAATCTCAGCCACTGGGGCCTGGCACAGTGTCACACCCCTGTAATCCCAGAGGCTCAGGAGGCTGAGGCAGGATTGTGAGTTCATATCCAGCTTCAGCAACTTAGTGAGGCCCTAAGCAACTCAGCAAGACCCTGTCTCTAAATAAAACATTTTTTAGGGCTGGGGTTATGGCGCAGTGGTAGCGTGCTCGCCTAGCACGCGAGAGGCACTGGGTTCGATCCTCAGCACCACATAAAAATAAAGATGTTTTGTCCACCTACATCTAAAGAATAAATATTTTTAAAAAAACATTTTTTAAGAGGGCTGGGGATGTCACTCAGTGGTAGAGAACCCCTGGGTTCAGTCCCTGGTACCAAAAAAATAAAAAAATTGTAAGCTCTAAAATACCAAGCTGCTACTCAGGAGGCTGAGGCGGGAGGATCCCTTGGGCCCCGGCATGCAGGAGCAGCCTGGGCAACAGCAAGGCCCCACTGCAAAAAAAAAAAAAAAAAAAAGAAGAAAAAGGGAAAGCATAGCGTAGTAAACACGGGAGTCAGTGACAGTCACTAGTCACATCAAGCGCTGTATGCAGTGCAAAGCTGTGCGCTGCGCTTTCCTCCCCTTGTGGCAGGGTGTTCACGCCACCGTCACTGCAGGCGCAGGAGGGGTGTGGCCTGAGGAAGCCAGACAGGTGGCCGCCAGGCAGTAGGCACTAGGCACTCCCAGCCCCGATTTCATTTTATGGGGCCACAGTGGGTGTGCAGCTGGTCAGTGGCCAAATGTCACTCTGCAGCGCGGCTCTCTTCTCCAGATGGATGAGTGAGGGGCCAGTGGTTTGTGTCAGTGACATTTGCACCTCCCACTTTGGAGAGTGACTTCTAAGTCCCAGGTGCTGCGGAGGCCCTTCCCTCACCTAACAAGGAGCCTGGGACCCCGCAGCTGTAGTGACACCTCCCCAGTCTGACCCTTATCCTGTGCTGCTCCCACCCAGGAAAAGAAAAAAGCCATCCAGGAGGAGGAGGAGAGGGACCAGGCCCTGCAGGCGAAGGCCGGCCTGGCCATCCCGCTGGTGCCTGAGACAGAGGACGACCGCAGGCTGGCCTCCCTGCTCAGGTTCCACACCCTGGACTGTGAGTTGGGGAATCCTGGGGTGAGGAGGTCGCAGGAGGGATGCAGAGATGGGGGTGGCAGGCCGGCGGAAGAGCTCTGCGTGCCTCCTCTGGCTACCCATTATGGGTGCCGGGCCTGGCGCCTGCTCCATCCGGGTTCTACCACTGAGCCACGCCCATGCCTGCCTAAACCCCTCCCCCTGCAGCCTATGAGGACACGCAGAAACTCAAGCGCACCGAGATCATCCGCCGCTCCTGGTTCCCCTCTGCCCCAGGACCCGGACCCGGCAGCAGCAAAGCCAGCAGCGTCCTGAGGAAGCTGGCCCAGAGCCGCAGGTGCGCACCCGCCAGCTGCCCCGTCACCGTGGAGGACCTGGGCATCGTGCGGCGGCGGCCTCGAGAAGTCCCCGGAAGCCCCCAGCCCACGTCCGAGAAGCTCAAGTCCGGGGAGCCGCAGGCGCCTCTGGGGACCACCCAAGACAAACCCATGTCCTCCCAAGACGGCTCCAAGGAGACAGCTGAGACCCCCAGGACCCGTGGACAGTGGGGGCGGGAGGGGAAGGGTCAGGACAAACCCCTGTCCCTATCAGGCTCCTCCCAGGAGGCACCGGACCCCCTAGACACACTGCAGCCCTGCAGCCTGAGCGCCTCTCTGGTGGCCGACTACTCGGGCTCAGAGAGTGAGTGATCGGGGACTGGACATCTTCGCGGCCATTACAGCACCCAAGGCCCTTCAGGGACCACAGACCCCCTCGCCCACCGGCCCTCCCACCCTTGCCTTTCTGCAGCGATGGATTGTTATTTATTTGGTCCTGGTGAGGGCCTCGTGCCTTGTGGGACCCCGGCATCCCCACATTAAAGCCCTGTTCTTGGCCCTGCCGTGGGTTGCTGCACAGGCCCAGGGGCTGCCCGCCTTCCTCCTGACCATCTGGGTAGGTGGCATGGTGAGTTTCCAGGTAGTGGCACGGATTGGCCT
Source organism: Geosciurus inauris (assembly GCA_004024805.1). Taxonomy (NCBI): domain Eukaryota; kingdom Metazoa; phylum Chordata; class Mammalia; order Rodentia; family Sciuridae; genus Geosciurus; species Geosciurus inauris. Next base: position 18,307 of record PVHX01002863.1, read on the forward strand.
GGGACTGGGTGCTTCCTGGAAGAGGCAGTAGGAGCTGAGGGTGAGGGGTGGAAAGGGGTCCAGGCAGCAGGACCACAGAAGGCCAGAGGTGGGGCCAGGGGTGCCCAGGATCCAGAGCAGGCGCAGAGGGGGCTGTTGGTGCCCCCCACCCAGAGGTGAGCATGGAAGGGCCCCAGAAGTTGCCATTCCTGAAGGAAAAGGGACAGAAAATGACCTGCCACCTCCCCTCAACCTTCAGAAAGACCATTTGACAAACAATGAGCACCAAGCGTTTGCAGCCACTGTCTTGCCACTGGAGACAGCGGTGACACTGAACACACCTCCCGCCCTTGCCACACTGATGTTTAAGGCAAGTTTGAAATTTTCCCCACACCCTCTTTAGAGAGGTGGCAACCTTGGCCACTGCCCACTTCCCACAGTGTTGCCCAAAGCTCTGTCCTCATCCCCGATGCCAGTCCAACAGCGAGGACACAATTTTGAGAAAAAGGAGAAACACAAGGGACTCCTGTCCCAAAGGCGGTGATTCCGCCCATCAGCAGGAACACAGGGCTTTTTTTTTTTTTTTTTTTTGGTACCAGGGATTGAACTCAGGGGCATCCGACCACTGAGCCACATCCCCAGCCCTATTCTGTGTTTTATGTAGAGACAGGGTCTCACTGAGTTGCTTAGCACCTCACCGTTGCTGAGGCTGGCTTTGAACTCGCGATTCTCCTGTCTCAGCCTCCCTAAGTGCTGGGATTACAGACATGTGCCACCGCGGGAACACAGGGCTTTTAAAGAGGTGACTCAAAGGCTACATTCCATGTTCTCTGGAGTTGTCATCACCTGTTAACATGTCATTTCTGAGTTCTGGTACCATCCCCCAAGTCTGGATGACTTGGTTGCTATGGTGGGCGTGTGCTCAGGGACAGGTAGCTGCCTAGGAGCGGGAAGAAAGGTGGTCCTGTTTCCCCTGAGATGAGGGAGGAGCAGGGAGAGAGGAGGAGAAACGGGTCCGTTGTAAAAATAAGTCAGGTGGCAGGCAGCAAGTTACATTCAAAGCACAAAGTGAACACACTTCGCTGGGATGGACAGGGTCCGGGTGGTGGTTAAGAGCCTGCCGGTTCCTTGGGATCCTGGCTTGTGGAGCCGGTTGGTGGCGTCTTCCCACACCAGCAGCAGCTCTGTTCTGGTTTAAGTTGCCATCATGTGGGGTGATGCTCTGACTCCCCCCCAGCTCCCATCAGCGGGGTGCTAAGTACCGGGCCTGTTGGGGGTGGGGTTGGCCAGTTAAGGGTTGCGGTCAAGGGCCCTGCCTGTGGAACCCCCGGCTAGGGACTTCAGTGTGCCTCGGTTTCCCCACCTGTAAGCCGCACGAACACTTAAAAAGCTGCTGCTGGCTGCCGCGCTCGGGAAGAGGGCAGGCGCCCCATAATGATGCGTTCTGTGGTCCCGAGGCGGCGGGTACCTGTCGGGGGGCCCTGGGGTGGCCCCTGCCTCCCGGACTCGGGCTCGGGAGTTCGCGGGCTGGGCTGGACCGCGCATGTGCATCTCCCGGGAGGCCCCGCCCCGCCCCGCGTGCGCAGTGGATGAACTGGCGGTGACAGTGGCCTGGGAACCATGCCGCTGGAGGCCATCCGCTACTCACGGGGCTCGCTGCAGATCCTCGACCAGCTGCTGCTGCCCGAGCAGAGCCGCTACGAGGCGGTGGGCTCGGTGACGCAGGCCTGGGAGGCCATCCGCGCCATGAAGGTGGGGCGGCGGGGACGGCGGGGCTGGGGCGGGGGAGCCCGCGCGCTGAGCCCCTGCAGCCCCGGCAGCCTCTGCCGCCCTGTGCCGCAGGTGCGGGGCGCCCCGGCCATCGCCCTGGTGGGCTGCCTCAGCCTGGCCGTGGAGCTTCAGGCGGGCGCCGGGGGACCGGGGCTTGGCCCTCTGGTGGCCTTCGTGCGCGACAGGCTGAGCTTCCTCGTGACCGCCCGGCCCACCGCTGTCAACATGGCCCGCGCCGCTCGCGACCTGTTGGACGCCGCAGCTAAGGAGGCAGAGCAAGAGGGCGCCACCGAGACGGCAGTCCGGGAGAGGTAGGGGAGACAGGTGCAGGCACTGCAGTCCCTTGTCCCCGGCCCACAGGCAGGGCTAAGAGGCGACCCCGGGCATCTGGGCCCCAGGACCCTGGACCTCAACCCTTTCAACCATGCAAAGCCCACCCCCCAACAGGCCCAGCTCACAAGTGCCACCTGGTTCTCTTGGTTTTGCTTTTGAGGAATCTTGTTTCCTGCCTTCATCCCTTACCTGCCCTCTTCCATTCTTCCTCTTCTCGCTCCAGCCACACCTTCCCCCTCAGTGTTCCCTGACTATGCCAGGCTCGCTCCTGCCTCAGGGCCTTGGCACATGCATCTGCTGCAGGCCAGGTAACCACACAGCTTGGGGTCTCCCGTCTGTGCTTCCCACCCTCTCTTCATCATACAGCTCACTGTTGCCTGCTACCGCCGCCGTGGCCTTCACTTATTATCCACTCATCACCTGGCTCCCCACCCGGGTTCAGCGCTGCAGGGGCAGAGGTCTTCATCTTGTTTACTCCTGTGCCCCCTCCCTCGCATCTGGCACTCAGGAAACAGCGAGCATGGCAGATTTGTGCTGGTGGCAGAAGTGTCCAGCCTCACAATAGCAGGAGGCTTGAGCAGTAGGGTCCCCACACAACAGCCCTGGGAAGAGAGGGGGACTAGCCTGGACCTGGCAGCTGGAGCCTGGCTCTCCTTGTTGGCACAGAGTGATATGCTTCGCCGAGGACATGCTGGAGAAAGACCTCAGAGACAACAGGAGCATCGGGGACCTGGGAGCCCACCACATCCTGGAGCGGGCAGCCCCCAGGGGTGGCAAGGTGACTGTGCTGACCCACTGTAACACTGGTGCGCTGGCCACTGCTGGCTATGGCACAGCCCTAGGTGAGTGGAGTCTTCAGGGACAGGAGAAGGCCTTTTCTTGGATGCAAAAGACAGAAACCCAAACCACTCTACCCACCAAAAAAATAGTGACTGTATTAGTTCTTGTATAGAAACACTTAGGTGGTTGGCATCAGGTATAGCTAGATCCAGGGACTCAAGCATTGGCATCAGGACCCACCTGTCTGTCCTTAGCTCTGCCCTCATTTATCTTCATGCTTTGGGGGTTAGCAGGGGACTACCAGGGCTCAGATCACTCGAAAAAGAGCCAAGGGTACCAGAAAGTTTTCCTTGTCTCTCAAGGTTCCTGAGAGGGTCACTCGCTCTTCCAGGCCCCATCACTAAATGGGCCTGGACTGAGGCACATGCCTGGAGTGTGGGTTGGATGTGGGCTCCAAAAGGATAGAAGGGAATGGCCTCCCCTCAAGTGAGACTGGGGCAGCTGTGACCAGGAGGGGGGTGGGTGGTGCCAAGGCAGCAGGTCCACTTGACCCTCCGGGAAGCTTTCCTGCCGCCCGGGGTCCTCCCTCAGTCCTGGACTCAGGTGACCATCACAGGATCCTGCCTTTGACTCATTCACTCAACCAACTCTTTTCTTTTTTGGTGGCACTGGACCTTACACATGCCACACACGCACCCCACCACGGAGCCACATCCCCAGCCCTCGTTATGTAGAGACAAGGTCTTGCTAGGTGGCCAGGCTTGTCCTGAACTTGTGACCCCAAGGCTCCCAGGCAGCGGTGGGCGTGCGCCACCGCCACACTCCAGTGCCTGGCTACAGCCAGCATGTGTGAAGCACCTACTGCATGCAGGGCACTGGAGACAGCAGGGAATAAGCAGAGGAGGTCTCTGCCCTAGTGAGGCCCGGGGGGACTGGGAGGGACAGACGACAGGAAGGACAAATAGAAGGTGATGCCTGCCGAGGACAGCAGTGACAGGAGAGCACAGCTGGCTGTTGTGTGTGACACTGGGGGATGGGGAAGCAGCTGATGGGAAGGAGCCCATGGGGGGCTGTGCTGGTATCTGGAGAAAGTGTGCCCAGCAGAGGGAACAGCCAGGCTGGCGGCGCTGCCTGGTGAGGCCCTAGAGACCCCGTCCCAGCCGGGCGCCTGTCCCTCACCACTGGCCCACCCTGCCGCCTGCCTCTCTGGCCCTCCTCCGGGTGGGCGGCCGCACAGGTGTGATCCGCTCCCTGCACAACCTGGGCCGCCTGGAGCGCACCTTCTGCACAGAGACGCGGCCCTACAACCAGGGAGCCCGGCTGACGGCGTTCGAGCTGGTTTACGAGCAGATCCCCGCCACCCTCATCACCGACAGCGCGGCCGCCGCCGCCATGGCCCTCAGGCGCGTGTCAGGTCAGCGGGCTGGGTGCCGGCGGGCGGGCGCAGCTCTGGGCGGCCAGGACAGGGCACGTGACCCCCAGCCTACCCCACCCAGCTGTCGTGGTGGGAGCTGACCGCGTGGTCGCCAACGGGGACACAGCCAACAAGGTGGGCACCTACCAGCTGGCCATCGCTGCCAAGCACCACGGCATCCCCTTCTACGTGGCTGCCCCCAGCTCCTCGTGTGACCTGCGTCTGGACACGGGCCAGGAGATCGTCATCGAGGAGCGCCCGGGCCGGGAGCTGACCGAAGTTAACGGGGTCAGGATCGCGGCACCCGGTAAGCCCTGGGCTCAGGCAGGGCACGCTGGCGCCCCAGCACCCCGGGCCAGGCGGCAGGTAGGGAGGGCATCGGCAGCCTGCTAGGCAGGGGTGGCTCCTTCGAGCGCGTCCTTACAGCAGGGCACTCTGGAGTTGAGGCTGAAGGTGAGAATCTGTAACGACTGTCTAGTATTCTCCGTGGTTGTCTCACCTGAACAAGAAACAGGAATATCCGCCCCGCCAGGCATCCCTGCCGTGCCAGGTGCAGCTGTGTGGTAGGGCACTTGCCTAGCATGTGCGAGGCCCTGGGTTCCATCCCAGTGCCGCGCAAAAAAGCTATCGCTAGAACCTCTTCATAAACCCAGGGGCCTTCAGTAAATGAATCCACATAACCTTTAGAAGCCATGCCTGGCCCTTTAAATATTAGCAGTTTACAAATGGGACAGAACCGCCCCCCCTTGTGTGTGTGGTGCTGGGAATGCAGGACCTTGCACATGCCAGGCAGGTGCTCTACCACTGAGCCACCCTCGCAACCCCAGTTTTGGTTTGTTTTTTCTTTTTTTTTTTGGTACTGGGATTGAACTCAGGGGCACTCGACCACTGAGCCACATCCCCAGCCCTATTTTGTGTTTTATGTAGAGACAGGGTCTCACTGAGTTGCTTAGCGCCTCGCTGTTGCTGAGGCTGGCTTTGAATTCGCGATTCTCCAGTCTCAGCCTCCCAATATGCTGGGATTAAAGGCGTGTGCCACCTGCCCAGCTCCCAATTTTTTTTTTCCATCGGCCTGGGGGTGTAGCTCAGACGGAGAGCACTTAGGTTCCATCATGAGTACTGCAGAAAAGAAAACAAAAAGAAAGCCCTGAAGCAGATGGGCAGTGTGGCCTTGAGGCAGGTTCTGAGGTTCTTTTTTTATTTTTTTTAATTATTTTTTTAGTTGTTGATGGACCTTTATTTTCGTCATTTATTTATATGTGGTGCTGAGGATCGAACCCAGTGCCTCATGCATGCCAGGCAAGCGCTCTACCACTGAGCCACAACCCTAGCCCCGGTTCTGAGGTTCTTAATGAGATCCGTGGTGCGGGTATACGGGGCGCAGGGGTATGTCTGGCAGTGAAGCTACCTTCTGGGGCAGTGACAGTCTAGGAATGGGAGGGGCCTAAGCTTGTTACCAGGTGCGCTGCCCCGCCTTCCTGCACTTCAAGGGTGAGGACTCTCAGATTCTCAAGAATCACTGTGATGGAGACAGGTGACAAGAGCTTGAGAATATTCACCAGGCCATATCCCTACCTCCTCCCTCTCTCCCCTGCAGGGATTGAGGTTTGGAATCCTGCCTTTGATGTCACCCCCCATGATCTCATCACTGGCGGCATCATCACGGAGCTGGGTGTCTTTGCCCCGGAGGAGCTCCGGGCGGCCCTGAGCACTATCGCCTCCTTGGGCGAGGGACCATAGATGGACCCCAGATGTGACCAACTCAGCGCTGTCTACCTCACCCGTATCCCTTGGGTTTTATAATAAATTGATCAAGTGGCTTACCCAAAAGCTGACCTTCCTCCCCAACCACACTTCTCTCTAGAGCAGGGAGAGCAAACAGAGCCTTGCATGGCTCTTAAGAACCCAGCAGCTGAAACTCAGCTGCCCAGTTTCAAATCCCACCTCTACCTTTCTCCACTTTGTTATCTTGGGCAAGTCACTTCACCTCTCTGTGCCTTTCCTCAATTATAAAATGGGGATGATACTAGTATCTCCCTCTTAAAGTTGCTCTTGGTCTAGAAGTAGGGTGACATCTCAAGTGCAAATTTTAGAACGACCCCAAAAACCCTCAGTAATCAAGAGAAGTAATATTTTGATGCAATATTTTTTTAAAAAGGAATTAATGCAAAAATAATTCCATGGTTCCAAGATTTTAAATAGAGAATCAAACCTTATTTTTGCAATTTGAGTTTATGCTCCTCATGCCTAATACCAGCTCTGGTTCCAATAAAACTTCATTTACAAAATTAGGCAGCCATTCTACAAGCTATAGTGGGATGTGGTTAATTTTATTTGTTTTATTTTGGGGGAGCCGGGGTGGGAGGGGTGCTGGGGATTGAACCCAGGGACTCACACATAGCAGGCAAGTGTTCTAGCACCAAACTACATCCACAGCCTCGCCCTTACTGGGGTTTGAGCAGCATCCCCAGCCTATTTTATTTATATTTTTTAATGAAGATCTCCCTAAATTGCCCAGGCTGACCTCGAGTTTAAGATCCTCCTACCTCAGGCTTCCAAGTGGGTGGGATTCAGGCGTGCACCATACGCCTAGTTTAAGACCGTTTAAAACATTAAAAAATACTCGTGGTGAGCCGGCGCGCGGTGGCGCACGCCTGTAATCTCAGCATCTTGGGAGGCTGAGGCAGGAGGATCGCGAGTTCAAAGCCAGCCTCAGCAACGGGGAGGCGCTAAGCAACTCAGTGAGACCCTGTCTCTACATAAAACACAAAATAGGGCTGGGGATGTGGCTCAGTGGTCGAGTGCCCCTGAGTTCAATCCGCGGTAACCCCCCCAAAAAATTCGTGGGGAGCTGGGGTGAGAGCGCATGCTTAGCTGGCAAGAATCCCTGGGTTCTAACCCCAGCACTGCAAAGAAAAAAAAACTCATGATTACTGAAGTTTTTGTCACCCCTTACATTTTCCAGGCCTCACTTGGCCTCGCCCTATTCCTAATCCGGGCTTTTATGTGTACGAGCATAAAATGGTATACGTTTTATGAAGCACATCAGCGCCCGGTAAATGTTAACTTTACGTGCTACGTTTGACGGCTCCTGGCTGCCACGCTATATCCCGTGAGTCCTTGCGCCCTCTCGCCCCGCTGTAGCCCATGATGCCGCGCGCCTTCCGGCTTCGCCTGGCCGTGGCCCCGCCCCTTCCGGCGCGTGCCCGATCATGGCGCAGGGGCAGCGCAAGTTTCAGGCGCGGAAACCCGCGAAGAGCAAGACTGCTGCGGCGGCCTCGGAGCGGAACCGGGGACCGAGGAAAGGCGGTGAGAAGTGGGGCCGGGAAGTGCGGGGAGAGGTGGGCTCGGGGCTTCCCGGCCTCATGCGACCCCGTCTTTCCCAGGTCGTGTTATCGCCCCCAAGAAGGCGCGCATCGTGCAGCAGCGGAAGCTCAAGAAGGTGAGCGGGGCTAGCGAGGGGCGCAGGCTGGAGCCCGCGGGCCGGTGGGCACCGGTGACGGATCCCAGGGAGGGTCCAGGGGCCCTGGAGAACTCCAGCCCTCGGAGCTGTAATTTTCTGTCTGGTGCAGCGAGTGCCGGAAGGCGCCTAGCATTCAGCAGGCCTGGAATGCGGGAGTGGGAACCCCAGCTCTGCAGGAATGTGGTGCTGGGTGCAAATGTCAGCTGCGTCAACGAGTAGTACTTTTACCTGTGAAGTGGCCTAGTGAAGGCACCTCTTCCTAGCGTTGTAAGGATGTAAAGTGATGGAGCCGCAGAGCGCTGAGAACAGTGCAGGGCATGGAAAGCCTTGGTTAGCCTTTTTCTTTTTCTAATTTATTTTTTTAATTTATTTTTTCCCCTTAGTACCAGGAATTAACCCAGGGGTGCTTCACCACTGAGCCACATTCCCAGCCCTTTTTATTTTTTAATTTAAGATAGGGCCTCACGAAGTTACTGAGGCTGGCTTTGAACTTGTGATCCTCCTGCCTCAGCCTCCCAAACCGCTGGGATTACAGGCCTGTGCCACCACACCTGGGCTTTTGGTGCTTATCTTTAAGTGTAGCTGTTATATCTAGGTGGGTAGGGTTGAGTTTATGAAGAAGTTGGAAGGAGATTTAAATCTGGTTTTGCTGGAGTCCGACATAGATTTTGGGGGGGGGGGGTACTGGGGATTGAACTCAGGGGTACTCGACCACTGAGCCACATCCCCAGCCCTATTTTGTGTTTTATGTAGAGACAGGGTCTCACTGAGTTGCTTAGTGCCTTGCCGTTGCTGAGGCTGGCTTTGAACTCGCGATTCTCCTGTCTCAGCCTCCCAAAGCGCTGAGATTACAGGCTTGAGCCACCGCGCCCGGCTGCTGACATAGATTTGAATTGTATTCCACACTCACCAGACCTGTCATCTTGAGCACATCACTTAGTCTTCCCAAAGTGTGGATTCTTTCAAAACTGGGCACCTAACCTCCAACCCAAGCACAGTGGTTCACACCTTTAATCCTAGCTACTCAGGAGGCTGAGGGAGGAGGATTAAGGCGAGTCAGAGTACCTTAGAGAAAGGTTGGGGTTGTACTTAGTGGCAGGCAGGGTGCTTGCCTAGCATTTAAGAAGCCCAGGGTTTATTCATCAGCACCATAGAAAAAGGAAAACTGCTGGGCACGGTGATTACTGGCCCGCCTGTAATCCCAGTAGCTCAGGAGGCTGAGGCAGGAGGATCGCGTGTTCAAAGCCAGCCTCAATAAAAGCAAGGCACTAAGCAACTCAGTGAGACCCTGTCTCTACATAAAACACAAAATAGGGCTGGGAATTCGCTCAGTGGTTGAGTGATCCTGAGTTGAATCCCCAGTACCAAAAAAAAAAAAAAAAAATGGACATGAACAGAGGTACAGACATGGGAAAGTGCGTTTAGGCCCCAAAGAGCGTGGGCAAGACATCCCCCAGACCCGCAGTTGGGTGCTGGGTGAGGGGAGATTTGCCAACCCAGCCCTGAGGGCCCCAGGTGGGGACAAGTAGCAGCAAGGTTCTCCATTGCCTCTGGTCCCCTCCTCAGGACCTGGAGGTCGGGATTCGGAAGAAGATTGAACACGACGTGGTGATGAAAGCGAGCTCCAGTCTGCCCAAGAGGTTGGCGCTGCTGCAGGCCCCAGCCAAGAAGAAGGGGGGGTCTGCCAAGAAACCGTCCTGAGGCCACACCTGCAGCCCACAGGCGGCCTGGCGGGGAAGAGGATCTGCCCCCAGCTCCGGGTGGCACGGACTTGAGTGGGGGCCTGCGCCCTGAGTGGGCAGTGAGCAGAGCCATAGTGTGGGTCGGCCTCCCAGGCCACCAAGAAAGGAGGTGTTGAGCTGCCTCTGTGCCCTCCCGGGTCCTGTCTCCACTGCTTTGTCCCAGAACAATAAACCTGGCTTTGTCCTACCTCCTGTCACCATGTTACTCTGAGCAGAACAGCACAGGGCCAGGCGATGCCCACCAGGCTGCACCAGGGACCTGCCCTCGCACTGCATCCCAGACTGCTGCACCTCGAGGTGGGAGCTGGGAGGGGTCTTTTGCTTACCAAGACTCTAGGTGACTGTGGGCCACTCCATGTCTGCCCAGCCACTCCTCAGCACTGGGGACACAGGGAGGAGGCAGCTTGTAAGGTCTCAGTGCCAATCATCCCTGCCCCCGTGAAGCGTTGCCTGTGGGCCCCACACTGTCCCCTCAACTGGCAGGGCACGCTGGGTTGGTCAAGTCGCTGGTGTTCAGCTTGAACCTGCAGCTGGCAAGTGTCTGGCCCCCGGCCACCCCCACGGTCCATCCTGGGCTGTTTCACCCCAAGTTGGTACTCAGGTGTGCAGAACACTGGCCCGGTGACGTCCCTCTTCCCCCTCAGCTGGTTGCAGCGCTGGGAGGCCGGGGTGCAGTCTGTGCCACACCCAGCTGTGGTCTTTGGGGAGTGGGGCCTGCGGGCACAGGTGGCTGCCCCCAGGCCCACCCAAGCATATGGATAGTGTCCCCCAAGGTCATAGATGTCCCCAGGGTGTGGCTATCAGGAGGTGCTGTGGACCTTTAAGAGTAGAACCTGGGGCTGAGGTGGTGGCTCAGGGGTCCAGTGCTCGCCTAGCACCTGTGAGGCACTGGGTTCCACCAGCACCACGGCAAAGTAAAGGTGTGTGTCCATCTGCAAGTAAAATTAATTATTAAAAGAAAGAATAGAGCCTGCTGGGAGGTCCTTGGGTCACTGGGGACATGCCTTCAAGGGGCTATGGGACCCCCACTTCCAGTCTTGGGAGCAGTTTGCCCTGTGGTGCCCTAACCACAGGCCCAGAGCAGTGCAGCCCCCGATCTTGGGCTGGAGCTTCCAGAACCATGGGCCAGAGGGCCCTTCCTGGGTGGTAGTGTTCACTTGCTCAGGAGAGACAGCACTGAGTGTGCACCCTGCGACCCCCAGTCCACCCAGAGGGAGACTCGAGAACCGAAAACAGGTGTTGACACAAATACCTGTGCACAAATGATTCTGGAGAATTATCCACTGCAGCCCAAGGGTGGAAACAGCCTGCCTTCACGAGGGAAAGAGTGGGGAACAAAATGGGGTCTGGTGGTACAGTGGAATATTGTTTTGCCTTGAAGAAGGATGAAGCACTGCCGTGGACCAGCAGGCGTGACCCTGGAAACAGTGCCTGGTGAGAGCCACAGAGTGCGGATCTGCGGCCACAGTGTGCAGAAGAGGCAGATCCACAGGGACAGGTGGGGGAGGGGAGTGGCTGCTAGGGGGCAGGGTCTCCTTTTGGGGATGAATATGTTCTGGAACCAGGTAGAGGCAGCTGCACAAAAATGCATTTGTGCTGCCACCAAATTGTGACCATTAAGATGATGAATTTTGCCAGATGTGGTGGCACACGCCTGTAACCCAGCGGCTTGGGAGTCTGAGGCAGAGGGATCGTGAGTTCAAAGCCAGCCTCAGCAACGGCGAGGCGCTAAGCAACTCAGTGAGACCCTGTCTCTACATAAAACACAAAATAGGGCTGGGGATGTGGCTCAGTGGTGGAGTGCCCCTGAGTTCAATCCCTGGTACCAAAAAAAAAATTTTTATGTGAATTTTACCACCAAAAAAGGGGGGAAAGAAAAATTTTCACAAACAAAATAATCCTGACTCAGCATCGTGGAGACACGAAGTCTCAGCAGCATCAGCCCCTTCATCAGATGGGGAGACCCTAGTTGGAGTTTCCCGGCCCCCAGGAAGTTCCCACCTTGGGCTTCTGTGGGGAGGAGGTGGCTGAAGGGCGGGACCCTGGCACAGGGCTGGGGGCAGGGGTGAAGGTGGCAGCTTTCCCCTCTCCGTTGCTCCTCCCCAGGGGTCAGGGTCCTCACCTGTGCTCACCTCAGCCGTGAGTGACATGTGCCCTTGCAGGTGGGCTCTTTGGCCAGCCTCTGCCCTAGGTAGAGCTGAGAACCGACATTCTAGTGTGAACAGGAAGCGAGGTTCCCCCAGCCTGCGTCCCCTGGAGACCACCCTCCTCCCTGCCTTGCCTCCCCGGCCTTTGCATCTGGAATCCCAACCCCCTATTGCCCCTCCAGCTGTCCCCTGTGAGCAGCCTGCCCTGTCCCCTGCCCCTGAAAGGGGCATTTTTGAGGGTTCTGCTTAGTTCTGGTTTTTGCGCTGGGGATGGAATCCAGGGCTGCCCACGGAGCAGGCAAGTGCCCTGGCGGGCCACCTCGTAGGGGAGGTCCCCTGTGCCGTCTTGTTTTCTGCTTTGCTTCTCAAGCCCGTTCCTTTGGCGGTGGTGGCCGGCTGCTGTGTCTGGAGCAGGCGCCCGGGGACCGGGTGTTTGCGGCAGGCGGGGCGGGCGCCGGCTCTGCCGACAGCCTGCGCTTCCAGGGGGCGGCTCTGGGCGCGGAGGGAGGCATCCAGCCGCGCGTTATCCACGCACCCCGGTCGGGGGCACCTGAGCCACTTGTTGCCTTCAAACCATTTAGGACCCCACAGATGCAGCGACAGAGCAACAACGGCGTCATTCTAACCGACAGGGCTCAGGGTTCCGGGCCTGCAGGGGCTCCAGGGACAGCCTCCGCCCCCCGGGGAAACCAGTTTGCCTCCGTCCACACCTCCACTTAACACCCTTGAACTGTGACCGCGTCTGGCTTGCAGACTCTTTTGAACCGCGCAGAGCATCTGCCCGGCTCCCGCCGGAGTCAGATTAAAATTTTAACACGTCCGTATCTGCAGATGCCTTGGAGAGTCACCGTCTTTTGAAAACTATCTTTCAACCTTCCTGTCTGGGACCGGAGGGCTGAAGAGGAGAGAGCCGGAACAAGCTGGGCCCTGGTGCCATCTGGCACCTGCCTCGGCCACCAGGAGGCGCCTCGGCTGGGGGCCAAGGCCGCCCACAGGCTGGCGGCGCCCGTCGAGCCAAAGAGCCCTGAAAATTGGCTCCTTTTGCGTCTCTGCCGCCAGCCCCTTGGAGGAGGGCGGACTTCGGCAAGAGGGCAAGAAAAGCTTTCAGCAGCTACAGGTGCGGGGTCTGGAGTGTCCACCCGCCCGTTTGCCCCCTGGCCCCCAGCCTCCTTTTCCCCATCCTTTCCCTGGACCTCCTGCTCAGTCCTTCCACCTGCCCACAAGCCCCCATTAGCGCTGGACCCCAGACTCCAAAACCCCACACCTCAAGTTCTACACTATGTTTTTGCCACCCAGCTGTGTGACCTACAGCAGGTCACTTTAACTCTCTGAGCCTCAGTTGTCCCATCTGTTAAATGGAGATCCTAACACCCACACCCGTATGTGAATTCAGGAGCCTGAAGGACTCGGGACTAACTGGGTACAGCCCTTGGGTGCTGGAGGATGGGGACGTGGGAGCCCAAGTTTGCCATGCCCCTGGGCCAGAGGAGACATTGAGTGTGACTTCAGACCCAGTTTTTCTTGCCCAAGCCTTTTCCTGCACCTTCCCCCTTGGTCTGGGACGCCCACTCCTCCTGGCAAGGCTCTGACGCTTGGTGCGTGGACTTGTCTCAGAGGAAGGAAAGAAACGCAAGCAGCTCTGGCTTGCCAGCTGGGCCGGCCGAGGGGCTGCATCTCCACCAGGAAGCAAGTGAAACTGACCTGGCTGGTTTCCTGCCTGCGTCAGCAGGGCTTGAGGTGCAGAGGGCTGGACTCCCAGAGAATCGGGCTGGGGTGTCCAGAGCCAGAGGTCCGGGTCCCCCCCCCATCCGAGCCGCCAGGCAGCCCCATTTCCACTCTGTAGTTCGGGTCAAGAGAGGACACGTGGGTTTGGGGTCAGGAGCTGCACATGCCTAGACAGTGAGCTCACACTGGCAGCAGGGATAAATGTGGCTTCCATTTCCCCGAAGCCAGAGCTTGCTGGCTGTCCTGGGAAGGAGGATGCAAGGGATCGGGACAGTCCCTGGCCTCTTCTCCCCTGAAGTTTTGCCAGGAAGGAGGCAGACTTGAAACAAGCCTACAGACTTCATCCTGAGGATGCCCCTACCTCCCGGGGACCTTTTTGACCTCCCACATTCTCCCAGGATTACTGTGTGTTCTCGGGCAGTTTCCCAACCCTCTCTGGGCATCATTTCCCTCACCCATAAAATTAGGGGATCAGAGCCCAATGTTCCTGTCTCCCAAACTCTGCTCAGGCCCTTCCTTTTCCTGCTGTGGACCTGGGGCAAGTCATTCTGGAAGCTCCCTGCTGACGTTCACTGTCCAGTCTTGGGTGGCAGTGACCCTGAGGTCTTTGAGCCTTTGAAATGGGGCTGGCCCATGCTGGGCTGGACTGTAGATGTAAATACAGACTGGATTTCGGAGTAGTGTGTCTTTCTGTGTCTCCGTTTTCTGGTGCGTGTGATAGGAATGCCGTCATTATTTACCCCTATTAGAGAGCAAAGCATCCTCACCCACGACCCTTGTTCTCCGCTCACCTATGACCAACGCACCGGCCTAGTCTGCCGTCAGGACACCCACTACACCTCCTGGAGGGCGAGGATGTGGCCTTAGCCCTCAGACATGAATCAGACGCTGAAGGGGGTTGCTGGGGAAAGCCAGACCCTAGCTTCTGTTGGCAAGGGAAGTGCTGCCAGGGGCCCTGTCCCCACCCGCTACTCCTTCCCGCATGGCCCCAAATCCTTGGCAAGAAAGGCTCACTCCAGGCTGGGTGTGGGGCTCACAGGTACAGCACTGTGCCAGGCCCTGGGTTCCATCCCAGCAAGTGCAAAAAAAAAAAAACCTGCGCACGCGCACACACACATGTATACACACAGGCACCGCAGACTCCAGAGAGCCCCACCTGGCTTCCCCGGGCTGGCTCTTCCTGCTGGGTGCCCTCAGGCAGGCAGTGCGCCTATCTGGGCCTCAGTTTCCTCGTCTGAGTGATGGTGACGCTTCTCACCCGCCAGCATAGCTGGAGGCTCCAACTCCCATCTGGACAGGGCAGCACCGCGCAAGCCCTTCCTACCTTCGCTGCTTTCAGGCCATGTTTTCTCAAGACAGCAAAGTCCCACAGAAACACAGCGCAGCTGCGGTAAATGTCCTGATGCCACAGAGAACTAAACAGGTGGGATCGATTTAATAATGCATTTTATTTAGCCACCATTTCAACATTTAACCAAGGCTTTAATTAAAATATGTGTGTATATACATGTTTATATGTGTGTGTATATATATATATATTTTATTTCAGTACTGGGGATGGAACCCAGGCCAAGTGCTCTACCACTGAGCCATGTGAGCTAGCCCCACTTTAAAGTTTCAGAGACCTGTGGTGGCCACTGCCAACCTGTACTGGTCAGGTTCCCTATGGAGGGGGAAATCAGGCCTCCGAGAGGCCAGCTTGAGTTCTTCCTGGCCCGCAGATCATTTCAACTAAATGCGGGTGAAGGACAAGCCGGTTCATTCAAGGAGCTGCAGACGGAGGAGTACTTGTGTGTGCCTGGTGCATTCCAGGCACTGCGGGTACAGCAGTCCACGGAGAGGCACTCCAGCCTCCTGGGGCTCACAGTCCAGAGACAGGCAGAAAGTAGCCACAGGAATAGATGGATACATGATAATGGAGAGAAGAGCGAGGAGGGTTCTGAGATCATAGGCTGGGGATGGGAACTCGAGCAAGATGCGGCCAGTTTCCAGGCCAGAGGTGGTGGCCTAGACAAGCTGAGTTAGGAAAGTGATCGGAGGTGGTGGGATTTGACATGTGTTACGTGAAATGAAATTGCCACTTGTATAGGTTGAAGTGGTCGAAAACTAAGAATTTCATATGATTCAACATAATATTTAGGGAGTAGAAAGGAATGGGGAGTATCCTAGCTTGAAGCTCAGGGAATAGTCTATGGACCTCCTAATTGAGCCTGGCTTCAGTAGAGAGGGTCTGCAGCCCACATAAACTCTACTAGGAAGGCTGCTACCCACAGCGCTCCTCCCGAAGCATCAAAACGACGCGGCGTCCAGAGAAGTTGAGTGATTTTCCTGGGGGTCACTCAGCCCAGAGGGAGGAGAGGCTGAGCTGTTGCCCAGGATCCCGCCGTTCCGTCTAGCTCCTGGCTGGCTTATGTTGATTGTCCCCTCTCGGCGCCCGGAAGCGACCCTCAGTAAACAAAGCCGTGTGTGGGCGCAGCCCCAGCTGCCCGGGGCGCACTGTCCAGCCCGAGGGGGGCGGGGGAGGAATGTTGTGAATGAACCCAGAGCCCGCCCCGAAACTCCGCATAAGGCATGCGCCGCAGGGGTTCTCCCGATCTGATTGGCCGGCGGCGCCCCGTGATTGACAGCGCCCCTCGCTGTACTCACTGATTGGGTGGACACGATAAAACGAGCATCACAGCCGACGAATAAGCAGTGGAATCTTGGAGACGGGTCTGGAGGCGCAGCCAATGAGGGGAGAGGGCCGCGGAGGCCGCGGGGGGGTCCAATGGGGACAGGCGCCGGGGGCGGGACAACTGTGGAGGATAAAGCGGCGGCCGAAGCAGCTTCATTGTTGTGAAGAGTCTTAAAGGGGCCGCATCACCCGGCCGGCCCGGTGCGGGGCGGGGTGGGTGCAGCGGGGGTCCCGGGGCGGCCGAGAGCAGAAGAAGGACAGGCAAGCGGGTAGGGGCCGCGGGCGCCGGCGAAGCGGAGCCGGCACCGGACAGACCCCCCAGGCAGGCCCCGCCCCGGCCCCGGCCCGGCCGATGGACCCCCCCGCGGCCAAGCGGAGCCGGGGCTCCCCCGCGGGACCGGAGGAGCGCAACGCCGGGGCCGGGGCAGCGCGCGGCCGGGGCCGACCCGAGGCGCTGCTGGACCTCAGCGCCAAGCGAGTAGCCGAGAGCTGGGCCTTCGAACAGGTGACCGAGGGGGGAGGGGTGCTGGGAGGGACGCACCCCCAGCCCTGTCCCCAGCGTCCCTTCTTCCATCCCAGAGACTCCGGACCTACCTCCGCACCTGCGGCACCCCTGAGAGCGCACCCCCTGCAGCCCTAACACTCCCGAAACACTCCCGCAGCTCCCGAGGCTGCTCTTCGAACCCTGTGAGCACCCTCCCGCCCTGTTCCCCAGCCTACCCCTCAGCGCCCCAGATTCCAGCACGGGGCACTTCCTCCTCCTCCTGTCCCTGACCCCGGAGTCCTCCCCTCGTGCTAGGTGCCTCTCTTTCCCACTGCGCCCTCATCTCCCAGGGAGGACGCCCGGTTCAGACCTCACTCCTCTCTAACTCTTAGAAACAGCTCCCACTTGGGGACCCTACGCATCCCCAGGACTCAGGCCCTAGAACCCCACACTTCCCCATTCCTGCTCTCCAGATCCCCAGGTGGAGGACTCTCTCCAGATCCCAGCTCAGGACACCCCCTTTCTGCCCTCCTATCCCAGCCCTCCCATCTACAGAACCCACCCATCCTTTGGGGCCCTCCTCTTCTCCAGACCCTCCCACCTGGGGCTGCCCAGCCCCCCTAGCTGGCAGCAGGGATTACTCAGGGGGTCTTCCCTTCCCCCATATCTCGCCTCCCCCTCTCCGCACCAAGTTATCCTAGTCCTTCTGGGAGGGAGGGAGGCTAGGCAGAGCCTAGGTGGAGGTACCTGTACAGGTGCAACTGGAACCCCACCTCTGGGGCTTCTGCGGGCTCCTCTAGGACACCCCAGGGCAGAGACCCTTGAAGGCCCCCTTCTTGGCCCTGCTTTGGGCCCCAAGGAGCTGGAGAAGTGCCTGGACCTCACTAAGCATGTGCAGCCCCCACAGGCTCTGTCCTCTGATTTTGGGGGGCATTCTTTGCTCCCTGAGCTCTCTCAAGTCAGGACTGATGGTTTGGGCCAATGTGGATGGAGTAGGCCCTGAATCATGGACCGGAAAATCCCTCCTTAGTCATCTGCCAACTGTCACTGGGCCAGTCACCACCTCTCCCACTTCCCCCAGAAACCAACGTAGGAGAGGGGTTAAGGCCACTTTATTGTTCGGGAGATACACAGAATAACCCTAAAACCATCTCTGGGGCTCCCATGTACCTGCCCTGGATAGGCTAGATGCTAGGAAAGTTCTGTAACCCTTCGAAGATTGCCATTCTCCTCACTCTGAAGAAACTGGGGCACAGAGAGGTTGGGAAACTTGCCCAAGGTCACCCAGCCTGTGAATAACAAACCCAGATTGGAGCGCAGGCTCAACCAGCTTGTTTCATTGCCTGGAGTCCACAGGGGTGGCCCAGGCACACCTCCCCTCTTGGGAGCCCTTCCCAGGGGAGGGGCTCAAAGAGGAAACTGAGAAATGGAGCTGAAGCTCACCAGCTTGGGGACCCTGAACAAATGAATTCACCGTCCGTCAGTCCGTCAGCCCCAGATTCCCCTGGCTGTAAAACAGGGTCATGGTTTAGTGTGTGTCCGGTGGTTGTGAGGTTAGGGAATCATACACGCGGTCGTTTAACATAGTGCACTCTGAGAAAGTCACTCTGGATCATTATTTTTATCACTTTTGTCTAACTTCCTTCTGACCCCCCACTCCCAAAGCCTGGGAGGTGGTAGGTTCTTATGCTAGAACCCAGGGACCTGGAATCCCAATGGGAACCTGTAGAAAGTTCTGGAATGCTTAGGATGAACCAAGCATTATTTTAAGTGCTTTACATCCATTAATGCCGGGTTTTGTTGTGGTTGTGGTTTTGTCTGTTTTGTTTTTGTTTGTACTGGGGTGAAACTCAGAGGTGATTTACCACCGAGCCACATTCCCAGCCTTTTATTTTTATTTATTTATTTACTTTTGGTGCCTGGGGTCAAACCCAGGGCCTCATGCATGCTCCCCAGCCCTTTTTATTTTTTATTTTGAGACAGGGTTTTGCTAAGTTGCTTAAGGCCTTGTTAAGTTCCTGAGGCTGGCTTTGAACTTGTGATCCTTCTGCCTCAGCCTCCTGAGTTGCTGGGATTACAGGCATGTGCCACTGTGCCTGGCTCCCATCCTTTTTTATTTTGAGACAGAGTCTCGCTAAATTGCTGAGGCTGGTCTCAAACTTGGCGATCCTCCTGCCTCATCCTCCCGAATCACCAAGATTGCTCCTTACCGTAAAGCTCAGTTTTTTGTTTGCTTTTGTTGTTGTTGTTTTTTAAAGAGATGGAGTTTTCTCTTTTGCTTAGGCTTTCCCTGAACCCCTGGGCTCAAGCAGTCCTCCTTCCTCAGCTTCCTGAGTAACTGTGACAACAAGTAACCTGGCTCCTCTGAACATATTTAATCCTCCTGATCTTCAGGAGGTGGTTGCTGTGCGCATCCCATTTTCTACTTGAGGGCACTGAAGTTCAGGGAGTCCGATAATGCCTCCTGTAAATAGCAAAGGGTTGTTTACAGCCAGGGTTCCAGCTCGGCTTCTAACCCACCAGCTCTTCCTGCAGGTTGAGGAGCGCTTCTCCCGGGTACCAGAGCCAGTCCAGAAGCGCATTGTGTTCTGGTCGTTTCCACGCAGCGAGCGGGAAATATGCATGTACTCGTCACTGGGCTACCAGCCTCCAGAGGGCGAGCAGGACACCCGGGTGCCCTTCACCCGCGGGCTGCACCTACTGCAGAGCGGGGCTGTCGATCGGGTGCTGCAAGTGGGTGAGTGTCTGTCCTCAGCCCTGCTAGGGAGGTCCAGCACCAGCCTGGAGGAGGGAGGTGTGAGGCGGGGGGCCAAGGAGGCTGATGGTGGAAGCTTCCAGACCTCAGGCTTTAGGCCCAGGTACGGTCAGAGGAGATATTTTCAACTCAGGAATTGTCCTAGACCTTGGGCTGCAGGGAGTGGGGGCGGGGAGGCCCCAGAGCGTGGGCACCAGGGCCCAAGCAAGGGTTGAGCACAGAGTTGACAGTCACTCTAGATCCTGGGCAGAGGCCTCTGGCGGGCTTGGTGGTATGGTCTTAGACCTCAGGCTTCAGGCCCAGCTGGGCTTGGAGGCAGGGTTATCAGCTACAGGTGGAAGATAGACCTCAGGCGGCTGAGTGGGGGACTAAGGGAAGAGGTGGGGTCAGAGGAGCAACAAACCATGAGTAAGAGAAGTTTCCAGACTGCAGACAGAGGGACCCAGCAATATCATGGAGAGTTCAGAGCCAGAGGTAAGAAGGAAGCCGGGCGTGTTGGCGCAAGCCTGTAATCCCAGTGCTTTGGGAGGCTGAGACAGGAGGATGCGAGTTCAAAGCCAGCCTCAGCAACGGCGAGGCGCTAACCAACTCAGTGAGACCCTGTCTCTACATAAAACACAAAATAGGGCTGGGGATGTGGCTCAGTGGTCGAGTGCCCCTGAGTTCAATCCCCGGTACAAAAAAAAAAAGAAGATGATCCTAGACCTCGGACTGCGGGGCCAGATGAGAGGCAACCCAGAGATGCAGAGCTGGGACGAGAGCTTGTCAGACCTCAGGCAGAGAATTAGGTAGAGGCTAGGGTTAAAGTTAAGAGCCATCTGCAGCACAGCAGTGACTGCAGGTCACAAAAATGTGTTCTGTATTTTATAAAGAACCAGAAGAGAGGAATTGGAAGCTTGCAAGCACAGAAATGATCAGTGTTAGTGCAGCCGGAAAGGCCAATTACCCGATTGGATCATCACACGTGTGTACGGGGACACAGTTATCACCCCATACCCTGTAAATGT
The DNA here is from genome assembly GCA_004024805.1 of Geosciurus inauris. NCBI lineage: Eukaryota > Metazoa > Chordata > Mammalia > Rodentia > Sciuridae > Geosciurus > Geosciurus inauris. Next base: position 38,580 of record PVHX01002863.1, read on the forward strand.
GTGTGATGGTTATATGCCAGTTAAGAAATTAAAACATTAAATCAAAAAGAAAAGGGGTTTAGGGCCATTGTGGATTGATGGTCTCAAACCTAAGGCAGTGGAGTTTAGGTAGGAATGTAGAATAGAAGTTTAGGATCAGATATGAGAGGCAGTCTTAGACCTTAGGCAGCGGGGGCCCAGGTGAGGACAGGAGGCATTAAGTCTAGAGCTGGAGGTGGAAGCTGACCCTAGACCTCAGGCAGTGGGGCTCCTGTCAGGGTTGGGGGAAGGTTAGGAACCAGAAGAGGAGGGGACCGCAGAGCTGGAGTTGGGGGAGATGGGATGAAAGGCCTCAGACCTCAGGCAGCGGGGCCTGCAAGGGGACCAGTGCAGCTTGTGCCAGAAAACATGCACAGCCTGGCACTCTAGCCTCCCAGGTGGAGGCCATGGCTCCCTGCTGGAGGCAGAGGCCCAGCCAAGATGGGACTTCAGGGGCCCTGTAGCCATAGATCCCCCCTTACCAGGACAGCGCCCAGCCAGCCACAGGCTCCTGGCTCCTCAGGTATGAGGAAGCCATCTCTCTGCATGACGCAGGCTGGGTCCAGGCTGCCCAACCAGTCGGATGAGCCTGAGAGACACCTGAGCTGCCCAGGGGCCGGGGAGGGGCAGGGGGTACTGGGCTGATGTGGCCCCTAGCCTGCCACATCAGCCTCTCACCCTCAAGTGTCACAGGCCTTTGGCATCTTCCCAGGAAGTCCTAAAGCCCGGCTGTATCCATGGTAACCTGAGGACTAAGCACACCATCTTGAGCTTGGGAGCTGGGATACACTGATTGTCATTAGAATGGGAACAAGGGTCCCCCAGACTGAGCCCTCGTCCTGTAGGAGCTCATTTAATTTTCACTGTAACTCCAGGGGGTGTTGACACCATTCCAGCTGGACAGACAGGGCGACAGGGCCGCGAGGCCCAGGCAGGTTGAGTGAGGTGCGCAGGTGGCTCAGCTGGGCTGTGCGGGGGGACAAGCCCACCTGCATCTGGGTTGACCTGCCTGGCCCGCCTCTGCTCCTAGGCTTCCACCTGAGCGGGAGCGTCCGGGAGCCTGGGGGCCCTGGGGAGCCCGAGCACCTGTACCACGTCTCCATCAGCTTCGACCGCTGCAAGATCACGTCCGTGAGCTGCGGCTGTGACAACCGAGACCTCTTCTACTGTGCCCACGTGGTGGCCCTCTCGCTGTACCGCATCCGGCACGCCCGCCAGGTGGAGCTGCGGCTGCCCATCTCTGAGACGCTCTCCCAGATGAACCGAGACCAGCTGCAGAAGTTCGTGCAGTACCTCATCAGCGCCCACCACACCGAAGTGCTGCCCACCGCCCAGCGCCTGGCCGACGAGATCCTGCTGCTGGGCTCTGAGATCAACCTGGTGCATGGTGAGGGCGCCCTGGGCCCGGCTCTGCTCACAGCCATCTGGCTCGCTCTGCGCCAGGCGGTTGCCCTGGATGCTGGGCGCCTGGGTGCCTGACGTGCAGGGAGCACACTTCATTGCCACCGGCCCAGGTCACCTACCGATGTGGCAGATCCTGGTTATACTGAAGCCCTGGTGCACATGAGTGGTCAGAAACCAGGACACGGGCACAGGGCAGGGGCCAGGAGGAAGAGCGGGTGCAAGGTCCTGTCCCGGGGGCGAGGCCTGCGTGTGGGTGGGTGCAAGGCATAGGTGTGGGAGTCGCGGCAAGGTCCTGGGGGGACCTACCAGGAGGTGTCTGGAGGACCACGAGGGCTTGTCCTCTGCGCACAGTGGCGGGGAGATGGGAGATGAATGAGTAGTGGGTGGAGACTTGAGCGTCATGGAGGGCGGGGCGGGGTGGGTGCAGAAGGTTACCGGCAGGCACGCGGTGGCTGTGGTGTGGGGGTGAATGGTGAGCACGTGGGTCACTGAGGACCGTGGCAGGGGAGCAGGAGCTGTGGGAATGAGACCGGGTTCGTGTCGCAGGGGACACAGTGGGGAGGCCGTGACTGGAGCGGGATGCGGGGAGGTCGTCGTGCCCCTGGCGTGGTGGGCGGGGTTTGTGCGGGATGGATGGGCGGGCGGAGGGCGGGGGTGTTTGAGGGGAGCCTGTGAGTGGCAGGCTGGGCGCCGGAAGGTGAGGAGCGACCTGCGCTAGTCGGATGGTGGGAGCTGGTGTGGGGGTGGCGGATGGACCAGAGGGTGGGAATTTTGAGTGGCAAGTGCACTTGGGTTGAAAAGACGGACGGGGCAGCGAGTAGACGGGGTGGTGGGGTTATGGGTTGGGTGGCGATGTCACGTCCAAGGGGTCGGGATGTGGGTGACCTGATGAGGGCAACGGCGAGATGGATAGGGACGGGCATGATATGACTGGGCAGATGCGCAGGCGGTGTTCCAGGCGGGACGGGCGGGTACATCAACAAGTGGGCGCGGCGTTGGGTGGGAGAAGTAAATGGACGAACGGGTCGAGGGACGTGGGGTGTTAGAGGAACGATGAGATGGACGACTAAATGGACGAGTGAGGGAATGGATGGTGTGGGGGGCAAGATGGATGGGTGTAGGGACTGATGGGTGGGTGGACGCGGGGACAGGTGGGTGGGCAGGTGGATGGGTGGGTGGGAGAGACAGGAGGGTGGGTGGTTCTTAGGCTAGGAGAGATGGAACTTTGAGACAGATGGGGTGGTTTAGAGGAATAGATAGGGAAGAGGGACAGACGCCCTCTCTCCCTGCCCCAGCCTCGGCTTCCCTTCACCGCTCCCTCTGCTCTCCTGCAGGTGCCCCTGATCCCACAGCAGGTGCAGGCATCGAGGATGCCAACTGCTGGCACCTGGATGAGGAGCAGATCCAGGAGCAGGTGAAGCAGCTGCTGTCCAACGGTGGCTACTACGGGGCCAGCCAGCAGCTGCGCTCCATGTTCAGCAAGGTGTCACATGGGCACGGGACACGGGGGCTCAGAAGGCCCAGCCCTGGCACCCCACACCTTGCTCACTGCCCTGTCCCTGGCACAGGTGCGGGAGATGCTGCGGATGCGGGACTCCAACGGGGCGCGCATGCTCATCCTCATGACCGAGCAGTTCCTGCAAGACCCGCGCCTGGCCCTGTGGCGGCAGCAGGGCGCCGGCATGACGGACAAGTGCCGGCAGCTGTGGGACGAGCTGGGTAAGGCCAGTGCCCCAGAGCGTGGTGGACTCCACTGGGGTTCCCGTGCCCAGGTCTTGCTCCCCTGATGCTGGCGTCTGTCCCTGAATTCTTCCATTTATTTGGCAAACTCCTACTGAGTACTGCAAGGGGCAGGTGGCACCCAGGCTGCGGAGCTACTCCAGAGAACAAGACAGAGCCCTGCTGTCCTGGGGCTGGCGAGGAGGGGAGACGCACAATGAAATGCCATACAGTTGTCCCTCAGTGTTCAAGCGGGGATGGGTTCCAGGACCCCCAGGGACACAAAAATCTGGATGCTTAAGTCTCTCATTAAGAAAAAAAGGCCTAGATTGGGGCTGGAATTATGGCGCAGTGGTAGCGTGCTCGCCTAGCACCCGTGAGGCCCTGGGTTCGATCCTCAGTACCACATAGAAATAAAGATATTCTGTCACCTACAACGAAAAAATAAATATTAAAAAAAAAGCAAGGTACCAATTTTTTAAAAAATGGCCTAGGTTGAGGCTGTGGCTCAGTCATAGAGTGTTTGCTAACATGCAAAGCCCTGGGTTCCATCCCCAGCACTACAAAAATAAAATTAAAATTGAAAATGGCCTATTTGCATCAAACCTGCTCACATCTTTCATATATTTTACTTTTTTATTTGATGCTGGGGGTGGAACCCAGGACCTTGTGCATGCTAAGCAATGCTTCAACCACTGAGCTACATCCCCAGCTCTTTTATATTCTTTAAATCATCATGAGATTACTTATCATACCTAGTACAATGAAAATGCTATGGGAATACATGTTGTACTAAGGATTAATGTGAAGGGGGAAAAGTGTGTACAAGTTCAGTACAGACATAATTTTTTTCCCAAAAATATTTTCAACCAAAGGTTGGTTGAATCCACAGACACATGACCGTTGGATTTGGAGGGCCGACTCTAACCCTATTAGAGCAGATGTCAACATGTGTTTTCTTCAAAGTCAGATAGTCAATATTTTCAGTTTCCCAGGCCATTTGGTCTGCAACGTAACAACTGAATTCTGTGCACTGTAGCAGAAAAGCAGCCAAGACACATGTCAACAAGTGGAGGTGGTCGCATCACAATAACACCTTTTTTTATGGGCACTTTATATATTTATTTGAATTTCACAAGTCATAAAATACCCTTCTTTTGTTTTTGTTATTTTTTCCACCATTTAAAAATGTAAAAATAAATCAGCCAGTAGGCTGTTCAAAAAAAACAGATTATGGGTTCAGTTTTCTCCATGCACTGTAGTTTGCTACTTTGCTGACCCCTGTATTAGGTGGTGAAAAAATGCTATAGATTAAAAGGAAAACAAACAAACAAAAACATCGAGAGGAGTCTGGCAACCTGAGTTTGAATCCTAATTTCTAGCTTAAAGGCTGTATGACCTTGGACAAATGTGTTTCCTCTTTGTGCCTGATTTTTCTTACCTATTAAATGAAGAAACTATGAGTTGCAACCTCAGAGGGTCCAGATTAGGAGTAAGCAGAATGGTGCCCAGTATACAGTAAATGCTCCATAAATGTATGGTGTGAATGTTGCCTCCCTATTTCTTCTCAGGGGCCCTCTGGGTCTGTGTCATCCTGAGCCCCCACTGCAAACCAGAGGAGCGGGAGGGCTGGCTCCAGCTTCTTGGTACATGGGACAAGCTGGACGTATGCCCACTGGAAGAGGGCAACTACTCCTTTGATGGCTCCAGCCTGCAGCCCTCCATGGCCCCCAGCCCAGGTAGGAGAGGGGTCCCAGCTAGCTCTTCCCCACTAAAGTATCACCATTGGCCATGTCCCAACTTTCTATCATGAAACTCTGAGGGGAGAGAAGGAAAGGGGGAGAGAAAGGGACCCAAGCTATTGGCTATCCTCCCATCCAGGAGGGAGGACATGGTGAGGCAGATGCAGAGGCAGCCTGCAGCACCGTGAAGTACAGGGCTTAAGACACCTGTCGCCCAGGGCTGGTCACCTAGCTTCACCTCCTATTATCTGTGGAGACAGGGAAGAGGACAGGTGACATCAAACACAAGGGGGAGGGAAGATACCACAAGGGAGAGACAGGTGAAGAGAATAGAAAAAGAATGGAGAGGGAAGCCGGGCGCAGTGGCGCACGCCTGTAACCCCAGTACTTAGGGAGGCTGAGGCAGGATGATCGCGAGTTCAAAGCCAGCCTCAGCAATGGTGAGGCGCTAAGCACCTCAGTGAGACCCTGTCTCTACATAAAACACAAAATAGGGCTGGGGATGTGGCTCAGTGGTCCAGTGCCCTGGGTTCAATCCTCCGCTACCAAAAAAAAAAAAAAAAGAATGGAGAGAGAGAAGGAAAGAGGCAGAATAGATAGGAGGTGTAGAGAGAGACTGGGGAGAAGACAGGAGCAAGGGCAAGCCGGAGAGAAAGACACCGTCACTGAACCTCAGTTCTGCACTCGTGTGACGGGGGCTGTAGCAGCCACCAACAGCCACCTTCAAGGGTGCCCCAAGGACTGGGGAGCTCACTTGTACCCATTCTTCTGCCCACGGTCTAGCCCCATGTTGGCATCTGGTGGGGGAAGGTGGCACAGCTTGACTGATAGGCCCCCTTACTGGACCACGTTGGGTACCTCTCCACAGGCTCAGAGGAAGAGGAAGAGGGGGAGGTGGTGGCCACAGGTTCCCGCCACACGGTATTTGGCCGCGCCCTGCAGGCTGGAGCGCTGCACTGGGGTGACCCCCACCTGCAGCGGATCCTGGCCAGTGACTCCTACAGCCCCAGCCTCACAGGCACCATGGGTGGTGACAAGTTGGCCTTCGACCCCCAGGGCCGCCCACTCTGGCTGGGCGAGCCTTTTCCAACTGCTTGTGCCCGAGTGGACACCCTGCGTGCCCATGGGTATCCCCGCCGGGCCCTGCGGCTGGCGGGTGCCATAATCAACACGCTCCGGCTACAGCGGCGGCATCAGCTTGAGAGCTACAAGCAGCAGAAAAAAGGTGGGCACTAATCCTCTCATGTCCCTGGGGTGCGGGGGCACACACCTGTCATCCCAGCAGCAGCTCATCCCAGAAGCAGCTTGGGAGGCTGAAGCAGGAGGATTGCGAGTTCAAAGCCAGCCTCAGCAATGGCGAGGCGCTAAGCAACTCAGTGAGACCCTGTCTCTAAATAAAATATCAAAAAGAGGCTGGAGATGAGGCTCAGTGGTTAAGCACCCCTGTGTTCAATCCCCAGTATCCCCCCCAAACAAAGGGTTGGGGGTGTAGCTCAGTGGTGGAACACTTGTCTGGTGTGCCCAAGGTCCTGGATTCAATCCCAGTACTGGAAAAAAAAAATGTTTGGAGACTAGATATGGAAGACAAGAAGAAGTCATCCATTGGGTTCTGCGGGCTGTGGGGTTGATGATAAAGTAGTTATCAGGAAACTGAAGTGTAGTGCAGGAGTTACAGAGCACTCGGGCTTGAGAAGAGCCCTAACCAGGGACCCTTCCAGAGGAGGTGAGAGAAGGGGAGGGAGGCAGGGTGCTGCCAGTAGGAAGCTGGGGAGCCGTGGCCAGGAGCCAGCATGAAGGACTGGAGGAGGCCTCGGTGGGGAAGGCACCCTAGAGAGAAGTATCACGTGGCCTGGTTCCCAAAGCTATTTGTGCTTGGACATCAGTAAGGTGGGGAAGGAGTTGAGGGCTAGAGGAGGGGAGTACCACTTCCCTCGGGTGTTTTGGAAAGTGCCCAGTGTTGTCCCTGTGTCCTGGTGGGTGGCCACAGCACAGCCCCGGGACAGAGGCGAGCCTCTGGAGTCAGGAAAAGGAGCCACCCAAGAGGCTCACGCCGCTGGGCGGGAATCGAACCCCCTCTTTCCACCCGCAGAGCTGCTCCAGAAAGGCGCCACCTGCATCACCAACACCGAAGGCTGGGTGGGCCATCCCCTGGACCCCATTGGCTGCCTCTGCAGGGCGCTCCTGGAGGCCTGTCGCCTGGAGGAGGAGACCCTCTCCCTTTACCCAGGTACCACACGGGGACCCCTGGAGGGCTTGGGATGCACTCTGGCTGTTGGCCACGCCCCCACTGCTGGCCACGCCCCCGCCATTGGCCAGGACTCGGGCCCTGCTGCCCGCTAATAGGCCCAGCTTCTGAAAGTGAGGCCTAGCCACTGCCAGGAGGGGCCCTTTGGCGGGCGCTGGGAGATTTGGACCTCGCCCTGTACTTCACCCACACCTGTCGCGGTGCTTGGGCCCAGAGATCCCAAGGAAGGGGACCCACCATCAGCCCTGGCCCTCTCTTCCTCAGACTCAGGAGCCGAGAAGCGGAAGGCGGCCTACCAGCACGTGCCAGTGCCCGGGAGCCCTGGGGAGTCCTACCTGGCGCTGGCGCTAGAGGTCGCACTGCTGGGGCTGGGGCAGCAGCGGGCCCTGCCCGAGGGCCTGTACGCCCAGGACAAGGTGGTGCGCAACGAGGAGCAGCTGCTGGCGCTGCTGGAGGAGGTGGATTTGGATGACAGGCTGGTGCAGGTGCTGCGCAAGCAGGCGGGGCTGCTGCTGGAAGGTGAGGCCCCGCCCGCCCGGCCTCCCTGCCCACTGCGACCTCGCAGATCCTGACAGGGAGCGCCAGCTCCTGTCCTCGCGCTCTAGTGCATGAGTGCTGAGGCCCTGTCCCTTGTACATTTTGGAGCCTCTGGGTTTAGTCACTGACCCTAGAAGGCGGGCGAGCCCAAGCCCAGCCGAAGCATAGGCTCCAGCCCGGTACCTCCTTGGCCCCGCCCATGGTCCAGTCCCATTGGCTCTTTTGTTGAGTGTCGCTGCCCAGATTGCAGGGGCGGCCAGCTTGGCCCTGCCCCTTAGAGTTCTCCAGGCTATTGAACCTTGCTGGTAGTGGGCCAGTAGCTCGGCCCCTGGGACAGGTGCTGCCTCCTCTCCACCCTCTGACCCCGTCCCGCATCTGAGTCCGGCCCCACCTGAGGGCTCCTAGGGACTCCCTGTTTCTTCAGATCATGGGGGTTGGCTCAGCCTCAGCGCTGAGCGCTACCTCAGGGACCCCTCTGGCCCAGCCCATCTTCCATACAGATCCTGGAGACTGGGGAGCCTTAGGGGTGGAGGGGAGCCCACACCGAGGCACTGAACTCAGACTGTCCACATAGGAGGTCCCTTCAGTGGCTTTGGAGAAGTGCTTTTCCGGGAAAGCGTGCCGATGCACACCTGTGCCCGCTACCTGTTCACTGCGCTGCTGCCCCACGACCCCGACCTGGCCTACCGCCTGGCACTGCGAGCCATGAGGTGAGGACAGGTAGCAAGGGACGCTGCCTGGGTTTGGTGTGGGAGCAGGAGGGGGCCGGGAGGGGGCCCGGAGTTTGGCCCTCCAACCCGAACTCACAGCCCAATCAATGCAGTCTCCATTGCCCTGAAATTGAATGCTGCTGTGTGTTTTTCAATATTAAATATAAATATATAAGAGTATTTTGCACTTGAGAGATATCCACATGGTACAGAATTCAAGAAGGACACAGGGTGGAGTCCTTTTTAAGGCAGGTTTGTCCTAGCCCACCTGAATCTCAAGTATCGCTCCAGAGATAGTTATTAACAACTGGGGGGGTGTCTTTCCAGAACATTTGGAAAGAAGAATATGTAAGCATCATGAGTTCAAGAATAGCTTTTTTTAAAAATATTTTTTAGTTGTCAGTGGACCTTTATTTTATTTATTCATATGCGGTGCTGAGAACCGAACCCAGTGCCTCACACATGCTAGGCAAGCGCTCCACCACTGAGCCACACCCCAGCCCAAGAATAGCCTTTTTAATTTTCATTTTACTTTATTTGATTGATTGATTGCATCCTGGTGATAGGTCCCAGGACCTCCTACACGCCAGGCAAGTGCTCTACCCCTGAACTATGCATCCCTAACAGTGAAAAATGAATTATTACATGCAAGACTTTCCTAAGTCGGGGTCAGCTGGCTGTAGTCCATGAACTTAATTTGATCTGCCACCCAGTTTTGTATAGCCCATGATGTAAGAATGGGGTTTCCATTTTGGAGGGTTGAGGTGCAACTCAGTGCTTTCCTAGCCTGCACAAGGCCCTGTGTTCCATCCCCAGCACCACCAAGAAAAAAAAAGTAGATTTATTTTTAAGTGGTTGAAAAGTGTATGAAATTCAAATTTCAATGCCCAGCAATCAAGTTTTATTGGCACACAGCCACACTCATTTATCTACTCTGCTGTTGTGTTTGTGGCTGCTTTTACAGACGGCAAAGTGTGTCTTTGCAACGGAGACCGAACAGCCTGCAGAGCCAAAAATACTGGCTGTCCAGACTTTTGCTGATCCTTGGCCTAAGTCCATATAGTCTTCTAAGCAACCTAGCTAAATGAGTATATTTACCCCCACTTACACATACCAAAACAGACTTAAGGCGTCCTCCACCATCCAAGGTCACATAGCAAGGTAATTGATGTAATATTTGGAACCAGAATAGTCTTCACTACAGTTAATTCCATCTAGCAACTCTGAATAACTTTCTTACCAGAAAACTACATGTACAAGCTGGGCTTGGTGGCGCACACCTGTATAATCCGAGCAACTCAGGAGGCTGAGGCAGGTTGGAGGCCAGCCTCATTCTGAGTGAGACTGTCTCAAACTAAAAAATAAAAAGGGCTGGGGATATAGTTCTGCTCAGTGGTAAAATGCCCCCGGGTTCAATCCCCAGTGCCAGGAACAAAACAGAACAAAACACAAGACTTGTGCGTAGATTCCTCTCTATATCCATGGGTTCCATCAAATGCAGACCAAAAATATTTGAAAAAAGTTATGTCTGTACTGAACATGTACAGACCTTTTGTCTTGCTATTATCCCTAAGCACCACAGTATAACAACTATGAACATAGTATTTACATTTTAGTAGGTATTCTAAATCTAGAGATGATTTAAAGTATACGGGAGGATATGCCTAGATTATGTGCAGAGACGATACCATTTAAATAAGGGACTTGAGCGGCCACAGATTGGAACCAATGGAGTGTCCTAGAATCAATCTCTCATGAAGACAGGGGTGACTACACAGTAAGCCACTTAACAGGGTTTTTTTTTTTTTTTTTTTTTTGGTACTGGAGATTGAACTCAGGGGCACTCAACCACTGAGCCACATCCCCAGCCCTATTTTGTGTTTTATGTAGAGACAGGGTCTCACCGAGTTGCTTAGCGCCTCGCTGTTGCTGAGGCTGGCTTTGAACTCGCGATCCTCCTGTCTCAGCCTCCCTAAGTGCTGGGATGACAGGTGTGCGTCACCGCACCCGGCTAACAGGGTACTTTTGTGGCAACAGTTGAATCATTCAATAAGCATGTGTTCTCTTTCTATGGACCAGGCGTTGTTCTGGTAAATAGAACAGTAAACAAAACGGCCGCACCGCTGCCCTGGGGAGCAGACGTTCTAGTGAGTGACAGTAGATCAATGAATAGGTGAACACTCTTGTCTGTCAGGTGGTGCTCAGTGCCGTGAGGACAGCAACGAGGCGGGAGTGGGAGTGGAAAGTCAGTTTCCTGTGCAGGGGGTGGGGGGTGTCAGGGAAGGGCTCGCCAAATAACCTTTGAGTAAAGGTCTGAAGGAGGCGAGGGAGGAGCCACCAGGATCCCAGGAAGTGTGTTCCAGGCAGAGGGAACCACCAGTGCAGAGCCCCCGAGGTGGGACTGTGCCTAGTGTGTTTGAAGGTGACTGGAGTGGAGGCAGCAAAGGGGAGGAGGTCATGGGGGGTAACAGGGAGCCATGTCAGGGAAGCAGTCTCCTCCCCCACTCCCCCCCATACTGAGGATTGCTCTCAGGGGCACTCGACCACTGAGCCACATCCCCAGCCCTGTTTTGTGTTTTAGGTAGAGACAGGGTCTCACTGAGTTGCCTAGAGTCTCACTTTTGCTGAGGCTGGCTTTGAACTCATGATCCTCCTGCCTCAGCCTCCTGAGCTGCTGGGATTACAGGCATGTGCCACTTCGCCTGGCTGTCTCCTCGCCTCTTTATCAGCATGTGGCCCTGGTGCATGAATGGAGCATTATTATTATTATTATTATTATTGGTACTGGAGATTGAACTCAGGGGTACTCGACCACTGAGCCACACCCCCAGCCCTATTTTGTGTTTTATGTAGAGACAGGGTCTCACTGAGTTGCTTAGGGCCTCGCCTTTGCTGAGGCTGGCTTTGAACTCGCGATCCTCCTGTCTCAGCCTCCCTAAGTGCTGAGATTACAGGGATGCACCACCACGCGCCGCTTAGTTTGGGTTTTTTTTTTTTTTTTTTTTTTTTTTTTTAAATTTTTTTTAGTTGCAGATGGACACAATGTCTTTATTTTATTGCTCTGTACGTGGTGCTGAGGATCGAACCCAGGGCCTCACGCATGCGAGGCAAGCGCTCTACCGCTGAGCCACAATCCCAGCCCTTAGTTTGGGTTTTTGAGGAACATCCGTACTGGTTTCCAAAGTGGCTGTCCTAATTGGCATTCACACCAGCTGGGGACCAGCATTTCCTATTTTCTCTTTTGGATGACAGCCATTTTTTTTTTTTAGTTGTAGATGGACACATATCTTTATTTATTTATGTATATGTGGTGCTGAGGATCGAACCCAGTGCCTCATGCATGCGAGGCAAGCGCTCTGCCACTGAGCCCCAGCCCAGCCCTTGGGTGACAGCCATTCTGAGCCCACCTTGTCTCATGAACAGCACTGAGTGAACCCCTCGGGCACACATTCCCTGTCTTCCTGGGTGTGTGGGCTTTGCTGGTCCAAGTGGGGCCCCTGCCCCAGAGGAGGCAGGGCCCATAGCGCCCCTCACCCCAGGCTTGCTTCCTCCTCAGGCTGCCTGTGCTGGAGACAGCCCTTCCCGCTGGAGAATCCCATCCCACCCCTCTGGACTCCATCACGAGCAACCGTTTCCCCCGCTGGTTCATCCTCGGCCACCTGGAGACCCGTCAGTGTGAACTGGCTTCTGCCATGCTGACTGCAGCCAAGGGTGAGGACAGTGACCACCTCTGTCTCTCGTCCTCCTCCACCTTTCACTCTGGCCTTTCCTACATCCTACCTCCTTTCATCCTTTGGCCAAATTGGCCCCTGTTCCTTGAGCACCCTCTGTGTGTATCAGGCACTGTCCAAGGTGCTGGGGACTTGGCAGGCAACAAAACCATCCTAAACCCCTGACCCACGGGACAGGCAGGCAGTAAGTAAGGAAAAGAAATGCCATACAGGAAAAGAGAATGGGCAGGGTGCCGCGGTTAAGCAGGGTTTGTTTTTTTTTTTTTGGTGCGATGCTGGGGATGGAACCCAGAGCCTCGCCCACGCCTGTCACTGGCTCTACCCCTGAGCTGCAACGCTAGCCCAAGCAGGTGGATGTTTAAGCAAGGACCTGGAGGTGAGAGCAGAGCTTTGCAGATATTTGGGGTCTTGGTCAGCCCGGAGGGCCATAGCAGAACTCCATAGGCTGTCGAGTGCGGTGGCACACTCCTGTAATCCCAGTGACACAGGAGGCTGAGGTCAGAGGATCCAAGTTGGAGGCCAGTCTGGGCAACTGAGCAAGACCCTGTCTTAAAATATTTTTTAAAAAGGGCTGAGGATGTAGCTGGGTGAGAAAGCACCTGGGCTCAATGTCCAGTTCTGTCAAAGGGGGGGATATTTTTTCACAGTTCTGGATACTGTAGTATAAGGTCAAGGTCCTGCAAGGGAGACTCCAGGTGACAGCTGTCCTCTTGGCATGCACGCGGCCACCTTCTCCTTTTGTCTCCACATAGCAGAGGCTGGGAGAGAGGGAGGGAGAAAATTCTTTAGTGTCTCTTCTTATAAGGGGCACTCATCCCCTTTGAGGGCCCCACCCTGTGACCTCTTTTAACCCTGGTTGTCCCCACAATCCTCACCTCGGGAATCATCGCGGTGGGAGTGTTCAGCATCTGAGTTGGGGGGACGGGGAGGACACAGCTCAGGTGTTGGCATCTGGGCAGAGCGTTCGATACAGAGGGAACAGCCAGCACTCAGGCAGCCCAGGAGTGACAGGGTAGACTTTGTTTCGGGGGGGTACCAGGGACTGAACTCAGGGGCACTCGCCCACTGAGCCACACCCCCAGCCCTATTTTGTGTTTTATGTAGAGACAGGGTCTCACTGAGTTGCTTAGCGCCTCGCCGTTGCTGAGGCTGGCTTTGAACTCGTGATCCTTCTGTCTCAGTCTCTTGAGCTGCTGGGGTTACAGGTGTGCGCCACCACGCCCCGCACGATAGACTTTTTTTTTTTTTTAATTTTTTTTGTAGATGGACACAATGTTTATTTTATTGCTCTGTATGTGGTGCTGAGGATCGAACCCAGGGCCTCACGCATGCGAGGCAAGCGCTCTACCGCTGAGCCACAATCCCAGCCCGCACGATAGACTTTTGATTCCTGACATTCTGGATCCAAAATCGATGCCCTTACCCTAAATGGCTTTCTTCTGCTAGGGAAGAAGGGCAGAAAGGACAGCAGTCACCAGCAGGTGGAGTGGGGACACCCAGGCTCAGTATCGTCGGATGCCTTGCCTGGCCCCCCTCCATGTTCCACTAGCCCCTGGTCAGAGAACCCTGGGAACAGGTCATTCAGCTGCAGGGCCGTTGGTGGTGTGGGTCTAACAGTGCCACCTGTCACTCCCTCTGCCCAGGAGACCCCAAGTGGTTGCACGTTGTCCTGGGTTCCATCCAGCAGAACATTCATTCACCCGCTCTGCTCTTCAAGCTGGCGCAGGACGCCTGTAAGACGGCCACCCCAGCCGGTGCGCCACCAGACACCACACTGCTCGGCATCGCACTGGAACTGGGCCTGCAGGTGAGGGTCACTGAGTGGTTGGGGCCAGGGACATCACCTTGAGTGGGGTCTCTGGGGAGGAGGCCTGAATAGGAGCCACTCCTTTGGGGATAGAGTCTGAGTGTGAACCTAGCCCGGAGGGCTGATCTGAGTGAAGGTCTAGGGGTGAAACTGTGGGCGAGAATCCATCGCAGGGGAGAACCTGGCCTGCCAGCTAGTAGATGGGCCTCAAGAGGGAGCAGAGCGCCTAGGGTGTGACTCTGGTGGAGAACCTGCCTGGCATAGCTGGGCCCAGGGTTCCGTTCCCAGAGGGAGGTGGGGCTGGTGTGCTGTTGGTTGAAGTCCATTGGTAGGTGGGGCTGAAGCAGGAGGTGGAACAGAGCCTGCCAATAGGAGGCTTCCTTGGGGGCGGGGCCTGGAGAAGGCGGGGCTACAAGGAGGGCTGCAGTAGTGAGGGGTGGGGCTTGGAGGAAGGACCTGGAGGTGAGGGGCCACCTCTGAGGGTGGTATTTTTTTTTTTTTTTTTTTTTTTGGTACCGGGGATTGAACTCAGGGACACTCGACTCCTCAGCCACATCCCCAGCCCTATTTTGTGTTTTATGTAGAGACAGGGTCTCACTGAGTTGCTTAGCGCCTCGCCATTGCTGAGGCTGGCTTTGAACTCGCAATTCTCCTGTCTCAGCCTCCCTAAGTGCTGGGATTACAAGCGTGAGCCACCGCGCGCGGCTTGAGGGTGGTATTTTTCAGGCAGGGACTGTAGCTGAGTGTTCGGGTAGTCCCCAGAGGTGGGGCAAAGAGTGGCCCCACAAGTCGGAAACCATCCCAGGTGCAGCCTGCAGGAGAGGAGTCACCTGCAGAGTGTGGGCCCCAAGGAACCTGGAGGGGGCGGGGCCTGAGGGGCTGGACAGGTACAGGGCCTATGGGGGTGGGGCCTCAGGATGGCTAAAATTCAATGAAAGCACTAGGAACAGTTCTGCGTGACTTGCAGGATGGGGTGGGACCTTCCCAGGTGGGACAGGTGAGCAGCGCACCTCTGGGAAGTCCCGCTCAGGGAGGAGCCATGGTGTGGGGCGGGGCAGGACCCAAGAGGGCTGGGGGGAAGGTGGGGGGGCTGCTGAAGACAGGGCTGGGGGCCCAGGAACTGGGGCGGGGCCTGAAAAGAGGGAAGTGTGTGAGGTACTTACTGGGGGCTGGACCTGTGGGCCATCCGGTGCTTTGAGGTTATAGGGGGGATCTGGTGTCTTGAAGCATGGAACTTTCCAAAGAGGGGACAGTGTGGTTCACTCCCCTGTAGGATCCCTGGAGTAGGATCTGAAGCGGGATCCATAATAGTAATACTAAGGGAGCACTTGGAACCAGGAGGCGCTGTAGGAAGCGTTGACTCCTGCTCTGAGGGAGCTGCCCCTCTCTCAGTGCTGGGGACGGAGTCCAGGCCTTGGCAGGCCAGCCAAGAGCTCTACCACTGAACTGCACCCCCAGGGCCCAAGATACAATTTCGGCCATTTCGTAGATAAGGAGACAGGCCCAGAGAAGCGAGGTCACTTGCCCTGGTGTTTGGGTCAGCTCTTAACCTCCAGGCCTCCTTGGGCCCTCAGACGCCTCCCCCACGACACAGGCCAGCCTAAGACTCTAAGAGGAACCCGCTCTGACCCCTTTCACCCGGCAGGTGATGCGGAGGACGCTGAACACCATGACCTGGCGGCGGAGGGAGATGGTGCGCTGGCTGGTCAGCTGCGCCACGGAGATTGGTGAGAGCCCCTAGGGGACACTGTCACCTCCCTTTTCTGGTTCTGGAGGTGCCACTGAACTGGGTGGGCACAAGAGAAAATCAGAGATTTCTCCAGATCCCAGCCTGGGGCAGGCCGGGAGGGAACTTAAGGCCCAGGGATGGCAGGGGGACCAAGGCCTGGTGGCTGGCCAGGCTGAAGCAGCTCTGGTGGGAGGGTCGGCATCCCAGCTCCCCCCACATGCGGTTCCCATGCAGCCCAGCTGCCGCCTGCTCCGTGGGAAGGGCCGTTTCTGTCCAGCGTGGCGCCGTTCCTGCTGCCACTCTGGCTGCTGTAGCTTGGGGCCGGGTCGAGGCAGCACCCTGGTGGCCCGCGCGCATGCGCACACACCCCTTCACCCTGCGCTCCTTCCTCCTCACCCCGCACCAGGCCCACAGGCGCTGATGAACATCATGCAGAACTGGTACTCCTTATTTACCCCGGTGGAGGCGGCCACCATCGTGGCAGTGACCGGCACCACGCACGCCACGCTGATGCGGTTGCAGCTGGACGCGGCCCGGCGGGAGGAGCTGTGGGCCTGCGCGCGCACGCTGGCCCTGCAGTGCGCCATGAAGGACCCTCAGAACTGCGCCCTGCCCGCCCTCACCCTGTGCGAGAAGAACCACGCGGCCTTCGAGGCGGCCTACCAGATCGTGCTGGACGCGGCGGCCGGCGGCCTGGGCCACGCGCACCTCTTCACGGTGGCGCGCTACATGGAGCACCGCGGCCTGCCGCTGCGCGCCTACAAGCTGGCGACGCTGGCCCTGGCGCAGCTCAGCATCGCCTTCAACCAGGACAGCCACCCCGCCGTCAACGACGTGCTGTGGGCCTGCTCGCTCAGCCACTCGCTGGGCCGGCACGAGCTCTCCGCCATCGTCCCGCTCATCATCCGCAGCATCCACTGCGCCCCGATGCTCTCCGACATCCTGCGCCGCTGGACCCTCTCAGCGCCCGGCCTGGGTCCCCTCGGGGCCCGCCGGGCCGCCAAGCCGCTGGGCGCTGACCGGGCGCCCTTGTGTCAGCTCCTGGACGCGGCGGTGGCCGCCTACATCACCACCAGCCACTCGCGCCTCACGCACATCAGCCCACGACATTACGGCGACTTCATTGAGTTCCTGGGCAAGGCCCGGGAGACCTTCCTGCTGGCGCCCGATGGGCACCTTCAGTTCGCTCAGTTCTTGGAGAACCTCAAACAGACCTACAAGGGCAAGAAGAAGCTCATGCTGCTGGTGCGGGAGCGTTTCGGCTGAGGCACGCGCCTGGGGGGCTGTCCGTGGGGCCCCCCGGGCCTCCCCGGCTCTGGTGGGCCTGGGCACTGGGGGCCCATGAGGGGTTCAGTATTAGCCAGGGAAGGAGCCCTGCTGGAGGCGGCGAGGTGGCATGCGCCGCGTGCGTGCCTCAGAGTGTGTGAACGAGTGTGCAAGACTCAGGAGCAGAAGCCATACTGCCACCCAGGAGCCTGGAAGGGGGTATGTGCCTGGGCAGCTGGCATGACACCGCCCTGGGCACCCCACAAGCAATAGGCAAGTCCCCCTCCTCAAAACTCAGAAGACCTGGCGTGGGCTCCAGGACGGGCTGGAAGGCAGGACTTTCCAGAAACTGGCACTCAATGTAGCAGACCTTCCTCAGGCCCCACCAGGTTGGCCAGGGGACTTCGTATTCGGACATCTGAATGCCCTCCTGTGCGCCTTCCTCCCCTCCCCCACTGCTCAGGGGCCCCATTCCCCTGTCCTGTGCCCCCTCCCAGCCTGCCCTGCCAGGACACATGCCTCACTCCCACTGAAGGATTTCAAGAGGTCTCGGGCCTCAGTCACATACCTCACTCCATTGTCCCTCTGTCTGGCCACCCAGGGTCCCAGGGTGGGCTGGGTGAGGGCCACTGCTGCCCCTCCCTCCACCCACTAGTCACTGGACATACAACTCAGGAACCAGGCGAGGCCGTGTGCCCTCTAAACCTGGTGTTGGGGGGAAAGGCAGGCACTTGGTGTCTTCCAGCCGGTCGTCCCCTCTCTCTCCCATGCCACTTCTTACTTTCCGACTCTGCGTCTCTCGTTCAGCCTGTTTCTACCTTCATCTCTGTTAAGTCCCAGCTACTGTCTGTCTGGCCTCCCCTCCCCTCCCCCGCCTCGGCCCAGGGAGGAGAAGGGAGAATGTCCACCCCCACACGTCCCCTCTATCTTTTCCCTTCCTGTATATTAAGGAAAAAGATTGTCATTTTGTAACTTTTTCTATTTATTGAACCGTATATTGTATTTCCTTTTTTCCTTTTTTTTCCCCCCCTAAAGATTGAACACAGCTTCTTTTTAATTTATTTTGAGACTGGGGTGCCTCTCCTGCATCCTGGACCAAGACCACCTCGTTCCCTTGAGAAAAAAAAAATTTTTTTTCCAGCTTCGTTTCTGGGCATAGTTTGAAGCGAGGGGTGGAGTGGGCGCTGCTGCTGGTATCACCCAGGGGTAGTGGAGTATGAGCAAAGAGATGAAGTGTGTTCGCCATGAGCAGGCACGGTCCTGGGTGCCTCTCAGCTGTCTCCTGCGTATCGCGACAGCCTTATGGGATTCCCCATACCCATTTTATAGACCAGAAAACTAAGGCTTCAACCTTTAAGGAAAAGGCAGCCAGCTAGAAAGCAACTGATCTTGATTTAGTACCTGTGTCCACCCCGAATTGTATGGCCCTTGCACCGCTGAGAATGGCCGCTAGGGGGTGCCTTGGCTCCAGACATACGCAATTGTGGGGTACTTCATTGCTGAGCATGGGAGCAGGCCAAGGCAGGTGCTTGGGTGCAGCTGGGTGGGAATGATACCCTGCCCAAAGGCGGGAACCCTGAGCTAAGACTAGGTGTTCAGGACAGGCAAAGAGGGATGTGCTCTTAGGGGTGTGGCCAGGGCATGCTGAGCTTTTTTTAAAAAATATTTTCTTAGTTGTAGATGAACACAATACCTTTATTTATTTTATGTGGTGCTGAGGATGGAACCCAGTGCCTCATGCATGTGAGGCGAGCGCTCAACCACTGAGCCACAACCCCAGCCCCCATGCTGAGCTTTTAACACCTCAAATGAGTCCCAAATAGAGTTGGTAATTCCTGGGGAACGAGGGAATACCCTTGGCTGTCCTCCTTCCCTGGCTTCCCGAGGAGCGACTCTTTCAAGGCCTTCCTGTCTTCAGAGACTGGCAGCCCAACCGCCCGTCTGGGTCATTGTCAGGGCCAGGGCAGGCGAGGACAAAGTTTTCCTGGAGGGGCGAGCCAGCCACTAGAGGGCGCCGCGACCGCACACAGACAAGGGCGTGGCTCCGATGTGCGATTTGCTTGTGGCACCACCCTCCGCTCGAAGGAACCAATCAGAGGCGGTCCTGCCTCCTCCGCCTTGCGTGTTCCTGCAGGTATGTGCGGGCGGATCCGGGACCGCCCGCATGGTCCTCAGCGCCGCCTGGTGGCTTGGGATGGAGGAAGTGGGAAAATAGTCGAACCTGGAGCGCGCCTTCACACACCAAAAGCTCAGTCACCTATTCCCTACGTACCTGGGGCGCCATTCGGTTCCACTCACGATTTCCCCACGGGCCTGGAGTCTCATGTCACACACCCACCTCAAGTCAAAATTCCCTCCCAGCTTTCTCTGGTACCAGGACCCCAAGTATCTCTCCCCCCAGGCCTCAGATCTCAGCTGCCCCCAAATGTCACTAGCTCGACCCTCACAACTCAGTTATGTTCACTGCACCCCTTAGGCCCACGGTTTCCACCAGGGTCGCCCCCCACACACACCCTCCTTGGTCCTGGGCATCCTTCAGGTAACCTGTTAATGCCTAGTCCAGCACAGCCTGTCACCCCATCACTCGAAGTCCTTCTCAGCCAGGACTTCCATGTCACCCAGGACACACCTCAAAGCTCAGGGCACCCTCTCCAACCACAAGAACAAATCCAACCTTCTCCCACCCTCCTTAGAGTAGGTGGGGTCAGGAGCACCAAAAACTGGGTCTCCAAGGATAGGAGGCAGGAGACAGACATCAGACTTCAGGAAGCAAGCTGGAGTGACTTTTATTTAATTGTACAACACAGAGTGCAAACTCTCCCTCTCCCTCCCACCCCAGGCTTCTGCCTGCCCCTCCCAGGCAGGGGACACTGGGCCAGCCCTGATGGCCTGGGGGCTCCACTCAGCCTCCGGTTCCCACCCCCAAAGGGGCTCTCATCCCAGCTGATCCCAGGATAGGCTTTAACTTCCACCCTCTAAGGCCACCGAGGAGGGAGGTCAGCCTGCTTGTGTCCTTTCTGGGCCCGCATGGACCTCGTTCCCGCTAGGCATGGGGGTCCTGTTCCTCCCCACAATTAGGAGTCGGCAGGGCCCAGGGAGAGGGACCAGGCTCACTCGGGTCAGGCCAGGCCAGCTGGGTTCCGGAAGCTGGGAGTTGGCACTTAACGGCCAGGGGGCCGGGGCAGCTTCCTCTTGGGTAACTAGCTGGTGGATGGGACAGGGGCAGGCTTAAAAGAGGAGGAGCTGGGCTTCCAGACCAGAAGGGACACAGCTGGCTTCCCTTTTTATGAAAGGGCTACCCACTCATCCACGTGTCCACCGTGGGACCACAGCCCAACCCACAGTGTGGCCATGGGAGGGGGTCCCCAAAGACCCCAAAGAGAAGGGACCTGTAGCAGACAGGACAGCCAGGCTCAGCCACCTGCTCCTTTCCATGTCCCTTTTCCAGACACACCTGGGTCTGGGTCCTTGCCTCAGCTTGGGACGGCCTACCCAGCGACCCAGGCTGCGGGCTCCAAGGGGGCTTGACCCCTGTTCCTGCTGAACTGAGCCAGTGTGCACAATCCAACTGTGTTTCAGCTCAGTAGGCACGGGGGGCAGAGCCCAGGGGGCCGGCGAGCTGGAGGCAGCGCCCTGGGGAGTGGGGCCCAGGGGGCGGAACTTAGCCACTGTGAACACGACGCTGTGGACCCTGCTCACAAGCGGCTAAGCCCTGCTCCTCAGGCCAGCATTTCTGATGCCCTGTCCCCGGGTGACATTCTCAGCAGCAACGGTGGCCCCGGAGGCAGAGCTCAGGGTCGGTTGGAAATCCCTGGCAATGTGATTTGTGACTGGCACCAAATCCCATCCCCAGGAACCCCAGCCGGCCATGGCACAGGGGCAGGGGCACTGGGTGGGCCCCGAGGCTGGCACCTGGAGGCGAGAAAGAGAAAAGGAGGTTGTGAGATTTGGGGACACCTCCCCTCCAGGTCTTCACCAGCCTCCTTCTGAGGCCCTGCAGGGAAGCTTCTCCCACAGGCAGCCACAGGAGGCAGCGCTGGCCACAGCTGGACCCCTGCTCCTGGCAGCACCCTTGGTCCCCGCACTAGAGAGGCAGAGATGCCCAGAGGGCCGCTCTGGGCCGAGGAGGCTGCAAGAGCTCCCGCAGCCGGTTCCCAGCCTTCTCCCACTCCTCCCCACACCCCCACCATGGGGCCGTGGCGAGAGGAAGCCGAGGGGGGCGGGCAGGCGGGTGAGGAAGTGATCTCACCCCAGCTGGCGCCACTTCCTAGAAGCCTGAAGGGCAGGAGGAAACCACCAGGCCTCCCCCCAGTGGCCCTGTCTCCTCTGTGGCCAGGCCTCAGCCTGAATCCCACCAGGGTGGATACGGGCACAGAGGGCCCAACACCCCCGAGCGCACACATGCCCCCCGCCCAGCACACAGGACCCAGGCTGATGCCTCTGGCCTCGCCACCCAAAAAGCCCAAGTGAGGTTCAAGTCTCCCTGTTCTGCAGCTTTCCAAATGCCCCAAGCCTCAGTTTCCCTGTCTGCAAAATGGAGCCAAGAGCTTCTAGCACAGAACCCAGCGAGATTTCACTGAGGGATAAGCTGCTTGGCGAGCACCCCACACTAAGGCAGGCTACTAAAATTGTGGGGACCAGTGCAGAATGAAAATCTGGTTTCTTGTTTGCAAATTAAGAATTTCATGGGGCTTGGGATGCAGCTTAATAGAAGGGCAGGTGCTTAGCCTACACAAAGCCCTGGGCTCCACCCCAGCACCACCAAAAAAAAGTTTCCATTGACATCTGCAACAGATGAAATCATGTTCAGGTCCTTCAAGAAAGGGGCCTTGAGACTACACAGGTCACACGCCTGTGACAGATCCTCTTATGATAAGAGCCCAGGGACTAGAAGAGCTGAATTCTAGAGTCTGCCTACCACCTGAACCCCACTCTGACCCCAGCTCTGCAGCTTCCCAGCTGGATGACTCTGGGCCAATCATTCAACCTCTCTGGACCATTGACAGAACAGCAATAAGTATCCACTTCATAAATGGCACCCGAAGTGATATACATAATCAGGAGGAGCAGGAGATGCCGTCGCCATCCGGCAAGACGGTAGAAACAAGGAAGCCCACATCATAAAGACCCCAATGTCCAGATCTGGGGTCACCTACCACCACGAAGCAGGCACTGAGAGTTTGTCTCACTCGGTCCCCACTCACGCCAATGCCCCCCGCCACCCTGGCCATCCCCTTTCTCACAGGGCCCCAGCCTAGCCCTGTACCCTGAGGGTCTGGGGGCGCCAACTGGGAGCAGACTCGGTCCAGCACAGCGGCCAGCCTCTCAGGGCCGCCTCCGGAAGTGAGACAGCATATTCGTGTCCCAGGGACGAGAACGGGAAGGGCGGCCATTTGGCCAGGCCTGTTTCCTGTGGGGTTTCCCCTGCACAGAGCCCAGGGCTGGGGCCAAAGCCACTCCCATCCACAGGCACAAAACGTCTGGGTCTTGCATGGAGGGAGCACTGCCACGCAGGTGCCCCTCGGCTCATGGGCGATGGTGCCCACAGAAGGCCATGGTCCAGGCAGCCGGAGGCCTGGGGAAGAGGGTGGGCCCCTGGGCTGGGGCGGCCCAGCGTTCCCAGGACACCCGCCCAGCCGGCCAGTCTGTCTGAACACATGGCTGGATGCTGCCCCAGGCCGCGTGTGTCGCCCCAGACACACTCGGGCGCCCACCGGCCCCAGCCCACGCCACAAGAGTGAACCGGGGCAGCTTCTCCCGGGGAGCCTCCACCTCCGCCCCCAAGCCTGATCCCCAAATACTTTCCACCCTCCCAGAGCAGCTGGGATCGGAAAATACCAAGGACTACAGGCCCCGCCCTCCCAGGCTGTCACTAGCGCTCTGCCTAATGGGCTCGACTCTCAACAGAAGCTCCGTGGGCTGGACC
Source organism: Geosciurus inauris (assembly GCA_004024805.1). Lineage (NCBI taxonomy): Eukaryota > Metazoa > Chordata > Mammalia > Rodentia > Sciuridae > Geosciurus > Geosciurus inauris. Next base: position 61,414 of record PVHX01002863.1, read on the forward strand.
CCGGCCAGCTGCCAACCTGGGCCGCCGGGCCTCCTCACCACTGGCCCCCCACCCTACCCCGATCCCAAAGCAGCGACAATAACCACCACCCCGAGCGGCTGGCGTGGTGAAACCCTCAGAGGCTGGCACCAGGATGGGGAAGCCAGGGTAGGCGCCAGTGGGTGGGCCCCAGTGCCCACCCAGGGCTGGAGTGGGGGGAGGCTCAGGAAGGGGTGAGTGAGGACTGAATCATTTGTTATAAATAGGGGAACATGAAAGCTGCGTCCCAGCCCCCACCCCTCCCAGCCAAGCAGAGCCCCAGGGCGCCCTCCATGCAACCCGGAGCCCTCCGCTGGGGATCCCCTGCCATCAGGCCCACCCCCACCTTATCTGACAGGTCCATTTCCAAGCCCGGGCTTGGATTTCTGGGACAACGGGCCTCACTGGAGCCTTTTTCTTTTCTTTCTTTTTCTTTTGGTGCTAGAGACAGAGCCCAGGGCCTCGCGCACACTAGGCAAAGGCTCTTCCACGGAGCCACATCCCCAGCCCAGGTTGCTGGCTTCTGACAGGCTCCGTCCTCCTCCCTTGACAACCCCAAGGCATTCCCAGGGTGTGGGTGACCACAGTCCTGGCTGGTGACTGTGAGCCCAAGCTCCTCACTACCAATGCCTCAAACCCCGGACCACCCAGCCCTGCTCTGCCCAGGGCCACAGCTCAGTGACCACACCCAGGGTGGCACCAGCTCCAGCCCCCGGGGCAAGGCGCCACTGGAGTGTGACTCATAGTGCCCAGCATGGGTGTCCTCTGCCCAGGGCTTCTCACACTCCCACGCCCACTGCCCTGCACTCACATCCCGCCCAGGTGACCAGTCCTGAAGGCAGGACCATCCCCAGACACCTCTGGGCCCTCACAGGACACCTGCAAGCGGGAGGGACAGTGGCCGGAGCATCCCAAGAGAGGTCTGGAAAGCCGAGGGCCTGGGATAGAGACAGGAGGCGCAAAGTCCTTTCCACTCCATTTCGGAAGACGCCCCATTTACAGATGCAAACTATGAAGCCAGAGAGGGGCAGCGCTGGCTCTGAGGTCACACAGTAAGCCTCAAGAGAAACCAGCCCGATCCTGGTGTAAGGGACATCCAAAGCGCCAAAGAAGCGCTTGAAGGAAGTTTTCTTAAGACCACCCAGGGTTCCCGGGGGCATTACTCACTATGGACAGACCCCCCTCGCACCCTCCCAAGGTGAAGGGCAAACTCGGAAAAATGCCCTATGATGTATCAAGGCGCCACCTGGCCCACGGAGATCAGGTCTGCGATCAGGTCGCCCCACTGTGCCCAGAGGGCCTATTACCCATGGAATCCAGATGGGTGGGGGCCTGTCCCGCAGCTGCAGCCTGCCGGGGACATCTGGCACCCACTTGCATCAGGCAGGGGTGGGTATGGCACAGGGTCCCTGGGAGGACCCCTGGAGCATCCGCCTTCCCTGTCTTTCTTCAACAAGCAAGAATCTGTGGAAGACTGAGAGGCTGGGCCAGCACAGACAGGCCCGACCCGGACACGCCCTGTCACGCATGTGTGCGCGTGCCAGCCCCAGGCCAGGCTGACAGCTATCTTAGGGCCCCCTCTAGGCCCACAGAGGAGGCCTACTGGTTGGGGTCTTGAGGGACCTCCCAGAGGACATCACACAAGGACGGGGGCAGTGGGTGGCCCCCTGGATGCCAGGACGGAGCTGGCCCCAGGCCCCGAGCCCGTGCCTTCGCCTGAAGGCCGCCTGTGAACACATGTGCCCAGGCTGGCCCAGGCACAGTGCGTGGGCGAGTGGACAGGGTGTGTCTCACATCACCTCGCCCCTAAGCCGGGGCACCTGTCGGGCACTGCCTTCCAGCCTGGGCCAGCACAAACAGGACTGCCAGAGGACACCCTTCATGCCAGGGGTCCTCTGCCCCAGCTTCCCCTCCACAGACCACCCTGTCACAGGCGGACAGCTGATTGGAGCTGGAGAAGGGGCAGGTGACATGGAACAAGGACACCTCCAGACAATTCAAGAGGTCACTGGAGCTGGAGTCTGGCTGGGCAAGAAAGTCAGTTAGGGTTGGGGGCTTTGGTGACAGTCAATCCAGTGCTGGAATTAGACGTCGGTCTCGGGCTAGCAGAGGGAGGTCAGGGTTCAGCCCAGGCCCTTTCGCCCTCCTGCAGCTCAAGGGCACGGGGACCCTGAGCCACACAAGGCTGGGCAGCCGGCCTTCCAGGAATCCCCCACCTGCCCTTCCCATGCCCCTGGAGCCAGCCCTCCCCTCCGGGGCCAGAGGGGACAGGAGGCAGGAGGCATCCCCCGGGCCTCCCCGCCCCGCTGGGCCCTCCCCAGCGGCAGGCCTTCCTCCACTGGCTGGGGCCACATGTCAAAAACTTAAACTACCGTCCCCGAAGAACTCTGGAGCCCCCTCCGCACGCTCCCCCTGCTCCCAGCTACCGGCCCCGCCAGCCCCCTGCCCAAGCCCAAGTTCACGGCGGGCGCGCCCTCCACCTGGCCCCGCCGGGGGCCCCGGGCCGCCCTCCGCCACCACGTCCCCCTGGGTCTCGGGGCCCGGGCGGGGGGCCGCCCCTCGCGCCATCCGCAGGGGGCGCCCGGGACGCGGCCGCCGCCGGAGCAGCGTCCCCGCTGCGCCCAACTCCCGGCGGCCGGCGCCTCCCTCGCCCGGGCCCCGCCGCGCGCCCCACTCCGCCCACGACGCCGGCGCCGAAAAGTTGCCGCCGCCGCGGCGCCGCGCCCGCCCCCCGGTGCCCGCGGGCCCAGCCCACTTACCCGCGGGGGAGGGGACCGGGCGCTCCAGGCTCCGGCCGCCGCCCCGGGCCCGGCAGGGACGCAGGCGGGCGGCGCGCCCGAGGCCGGCCGGGGGTGGCCGCCGCCGCGCTCCACCCCACTCTCTGGCCGGCCCGCCGCGGCCCGAGCGCCTTTAAAACCTTCCCGTCTCCTCCCCCCACGGGCCGGGCAGGGGGCGGGCGCGGGGCGGGGCGGGCGCCGCCGTCATGTGCCCCCGGAGGCGGCCCGCCCCCACTTTCTCTCCCTGGTCCCCCAAGTCAGGCCGGTCCCCAACTCAGGCACAACTTTCTCCCTCCGTGCCCCGAATCGACATGGGCCTGGGGATTCTGGGATCCCACCAAACGGGAATCCCCACTTCCACAGCACCTTCTCCAGTCTTAGGAAGTCCCTTCTTTTATCCCACCCAGCCCTCTCCTGCTGCCGTGCAAAAGACTGACTCCAGGCCAGGTGGTCCCTGAGTCTGGATCCCCTCCCTCCTCCCAGGCTTCCGGGCACTCTCCCCCCACCCACCAGGAATCTCTGGGAAACTCCCCAGCGCCCCCCCAGACTATCCCAGGGAGAGAGGCCCTGGATTCCTCCCTCTTTCCCGGCCTGCGTCTCTCTCTCCTCATCCTCTGGCCCACCCTCCACCCGAGGAACACGGCGGCATTGTTCCCTAGGACGGGGCCCTGCCTCAGGGCCTGGCCCAGTGCCCAGGTGGGGGGCCGGGAACAACACTCAGCAAAGGAGGGGCAGGCGCAGGGGCAGGCGGGGTGCCCTCTGCAGCCAAGCCAGCCTCCTTGGGTCCACCCGCTGCCACTTTGCCCTCCGCAGGACAGGACAAAGGCAGAGAGACCCCGCCATCCCCAGGAGCACCATCTTGCCACAGTGGGGGCCAAGAGCCTGCAGAGCCTTTCCCAGAACCGGGTGGGCAATGCCCTGGGGGGCAATTTTCCCACCCCCTCCCACATTTCCCAAGACCTGGGATCCCACCTCCTGGGTGATCAGAGGGCCAGGCTGGGGCTGGAGGGACGGATTGGATGCCTCTGAGACCTCACCTCCCAGAACTTCTTGAGGGTCCCCCATTTTATCCATTCAGCTCAGCCGCTCCACTCTGGGTCTTGGTGGGATGGGGAGAGAGGGGCAGCGGAAGCCACACCTAGCTGCCACCCCAGGGGCCCAGCCCCGGGGGCTCCCAGGGCTTTCTTCCATGTGGGGCCCAAGGGGCAGGCTGGCCCAGGCTGCAGGATCTGGCAGGTTGGGGCAGGAGGGTGCAGAGCCATCTTGTGGGGCCCCAGGGGAGAATTTGGGGTGGCACAGAATTCCCCAACTCAGGGCGGGGCCGGAAGGTGGGGGCTGCCGCCACATGGCTTCCTGAACAGTTCCAAAGGAGAATGGCGTTCCCAGGGTGGGCCTGGGGTCTCCCTGTGGACGAACACATAGGCCTGAGCATTCAGGGGACACTCAGGCTTCCAGAGGTAGAGAGCCACCAGATTGTGACCAATGCAATAGAGTCTCTATAGCACCTCAACCGCACTGTCCCTCTAGAATGTTCTGCTCCCACCCGGAACAAGAGCACCCGTTCAGTCCCAGGCCCACAACCATCAACACCATCAGGGAAACGCCGGCCTCTGGGGATACATGCTCACCAGGGTCATGAAGCCAGGTTGGTCATGCCCTGCATGCAGCATGTGGTGTCAGACCACCCTGCCACTGATGAACATCCCTCAGCCCACGCTTAGAGGGGCCTGTGGGGGGGGGGGGCAGCCGCCCTCCAGGTCTCCTGACATCTGCCACCCCCCCGCATGCCCAAGCCCTGAGCTGGCTGATTTATTCAGGGACAGCAGCTGAGGGCATGGGGCTCACCGAACTGGCCCACTGATTTTTTTTTGTCATGACAGGTAGGGAGGAGGGACAGGGTGAGGTCAGGTCAAGTGGTCAAGTGGCATGCCCATTTGTTCCTTCCGTAAACATTCATTGGGTACCTGCTGTGTGCCAGGCACTATTCTGGGCACCCGGGACACAGGAGACAGGAAAGGAAAAAAAAAAAAACAACCCTGCCCTGGTGGAGCGAGCTGACATCCATGGGGAGAAATGCCTAGCCTACAAGAAGCAGATAGAGGGGCTGGGATTGTGGCGCAGTGGCAGCGTGCTCGCCTAGCACACGTGAGGCACTGGGTTCGATCCTTAGCACCACATAAAAATAAAATAAAGATATTCTGTCCACCTACAACTAAAAAAATAAATAAATTAAAAAAAAAAAAAAAAAGAAGCAGATAGATGGGTATAAAAAATTCATAGTGTGTTGAGTTGCATGGGCTAGAACATTTAGAAGGGGGTGAAGGGTTAAAGGCCAGGTCCAGAAAGGCCTCCCTGAGGAGGTGATGTTTATACAAGGACTTTAGGATTCCAGAGAGGAGCCACACAGACAACTGGGGGAAGAGAGTTCCAGGCAAAGGGAACAGCCAGTGCAAAGGCCCTGAGGCACACGCATACCTAGAGTACTGGAGAAACAGCAAGGAACTCAGTCTGATGGAGTGGAAAACACTTCAAATCCCTGCTGCCCTAATGTGTAGCTGCGTATCCTCAGCCAAATTATCACACCTCTCTGAGCCTCAGTTTCTTAATTGGTGAAATGAGATTGAAAATGTACTGTTGGCAGTTGTCAGGGGACCCTGAGATGAGAGGAGTGACTGAAACTGGACAGCATGTACACATAGGTGCACCAGGTACACACAGGCCCAGGGTGGCGGCTGTGTCAAGGACCCTGACAAACCCAGCAGCCCCACAGGTCACCCTGGCTCACACGCAGGGCGCCTGCCGGGCCCCATGGCAACGCTGCATACAGAGACATCAAACAGGCCCTGCCGAGGAAGTCCCACGTCACTGTGGTTAAGGGTGGCTCCTCCCAGCCCTTCCCGGGCTGGCGGCTGTACTTCTCCAAGTCAGTCAGGGCCCTGCCTCCGGTCGCCCAGGCGACTGGCTGTGTTATGGACTGTACAAGTATCCCACCATATCCCTACCCCCTCCCTGGGGCACCAGCCACTCCCCACATCCGGGGAAGGACATTATGTGGTGGCCCCAGCTCACTGCCACTAACCCTCCCATTCATTAACTCCACACCGGTGTCTGGAGCGCCAGCAAAGACTGTGCCCACCAACCTACGGTTCAGAGGGGCAGGGAGGACCCAGGGGTCTGTGGGGACCCAGCAGGTGCTGGGAATCCCTCTTCCAGGGAAGAGTTCCAGAGTCACTGAGGGCATCCTGGGCTAGGTCACACGCAGGAGTAGCCCCCAGGCCTGGCCCAGCCCCGACCTGGGGCTGACTCATGACCCACCCAGCCCCCATGCCATCAAGGCCTGGCCTGCCACCCTGACCTGGCACCTGGCCAGAGTTGAGGGGTTGCCCAAGAAGTGTCATTTCTGGCTGCCCGACGGCCGGGCCGGCATGTGCAGGGTTAAGGAGGAGCCCTTCTGGGGGTCTCCCCTCCTATTCCCATCCCCCTTTCCCGGGGATTTCGGGCCCCAGCCCCTCTGACGTCACTGGGGGTTGCTATGGTAACCGGCCGAAGTTCCCAAATAAAATTACCGCGGGCGGGTTAAGTTTCCTAGGAGGCGGCCGAGGGGTAAACAATGGCGGTGGCAGGCGGGGCGACCAGGACCGTCTCCCCCTTTCACCCCCAACTCTGCTGGGACCCGGGAGTCCCCAGAGCGCGAATCGGGGTCTCCCATCCCCGCCCGGGACCCGAGAGCCCTTGAGCACCGAGGGGACTGGGCACACAGACGGGGGACAGCAAGGCCGCGACGAGTGGGGGGATGGGGGCGAAGGGGACTTGGAGGGGTGGCTGGGGCGGCGGGGAACAAAGAGGGGACCAGAGGCCCGGGGACCCACCCTCTGCACGCCCCGCCTCCCGCGCCCTGTCGGCCGCCAGTCCAGCTGTGGCTGCTCCCAGCTGCCTGGCTCCCCACATCTGGCGGGCCGCGCGCTCACTTCCTGTCGCCCTGGCTGCCTGGAGGGAGGTAAAAATAACCGGTCCCCTCCCCCTGCCGGCGAGCGCAGACGGATCCTCCAGGCCTGGAAGAGGGCGAGGCCGAGCCTCAGCCTGGGAGAGGAAGCCCCCAGAGGTCGCCTCCCACGGCCTCGGTGTCCTGGGAGGAGGGCGCACAGGGCGGCCCGGCACCAGACTGCGCGAGGGGGCCGCGGTGTCCGTCGCATTGGGAAGGCCCTTACCTGGGCCACCAAGACCTGGGGGCAACCACAGTGTCGCAGCCCCACCCCGTGGAAGAGGGGTTGCAGCTTTGCTTGCCAATGGACTGGACTACCCCCCGCCCCGGGGTCAATCACCTGTTGATCTCGTGGGCAAATCAGGAAAACCTGTCTTGGCCACACTTACCTGTCAGCGCAATGGGAATGATGGGTACACTCACCTCAGAGCGCCTCTGCCCAATCAAGGATGTTTTGCCCATCGCCAAGGATGCTGGGACAATATCCCAAGTGGGGTCACCAGTGAAAACCCAGGACACTGGTTCAATCTTATTTTCATTGACACAAGGAATCAATGGAGTTTTCTTTTTGTTAAGTACGACCTCTGATTTTAGATTCTTCAGGAAGCCTGTATCATTGGTTCCCTGCTCTCAACTGCTGGAGTGACTGAGTGATTTATTCAGTCATTTGAGTAAATTGCCTTTGTTCCTGGTACTGGGAACGGAACACAGGGGTGTTTTACCACTTAGCTACATCCCCAGGTCCCTTGGCTGGCCCTCTGCTTTTTTTCGAGACAGGGTCTGGCCAAGTTGCCAAGGCTCATCTTGAACTTGCAATCCTCCTGCCTCAGCCTCCTGAGTTGCGGGGATTACAGGGTGAACCTCGCTGTGGCCAGCTGACTTTTTTTTTAAATTGGTAACTGGGGATGGAACCCAGGATCTCTGGCATGCTAAGCAAGCCCTCTACCACTGAGCTACAACCCCAGCCTCTGATTTTTCTTTAAATAGTACAAAGGCAGAGACTTCTCAGGTAGCTGGTCACTTCCAGAGGCCAGGTGAGTGGTGACTATTATGAGGTGCTGGGAGCCCTGAGTGAGGTGATCAGACGCTGGCTCCCAGGAGGCCCTCTCCCTGCCCTAAGATAGTGTAGCAGCCTGGAAGGGGGGCTGGCCTAGCCTCTAGAAGGCACGGCCTTCATCTTTCTGTATCCAGAGTCCCCAAGGAACCCATCAGCACCCAATGACACAAACACCCTCCTCTGCAGATCCCACCCAAGCTCCAATGTGGACTTGGCTTTCATGCCTATACCTAGAAGAAGATTCCCAGGAGCCATGCACTCTGCTGAGGGCTCAGGGACCCAGATGACCCTGCCTGGGGCTCAGCATCCGTTGGCAGGGGACAGTGACAGGTTTCCTAACTGAACTGGTGAGCTTTCTTTTTCCTCTTTTCTCTTTTTCATGATGCTGCACCAGGGCCTGGTGTGCTCCACGACTGCTCAGGTGAACATTAATGACTTTGATACACACGTGTGTATCTACAGAGCTGGGAACCCAGTAGGTGCTCATTAAATGCTAGTTCCTTTTTTTAGGGGTTGGATAGGATAACAAAAAGTCAAAAAGCCCCTCGGGTCCGCCACCTTCCACTCCAGACAGGCTCCCTGAATCCCTTTAGGAAGCGACAGTGACTCCTCTTGCACCCCTCGGACCCAGCACCCATCTCCGAGGAGCCGGGGGCGGGTCTGGGTTGAGGACCTAACTCTTCGCCCGCCCCACAGGAGCACGCAGCCTGCCCACCCCGTCTCCTCGCCCACCGGACCTCAGCCCGGTCTGAAGCCCTCATCTGGGGAAGGCCTCCGGGGCCCCAGAGCCCCAGGCAACTCCCACCCCGGCTGGAGGCTCGAACCCCGGTCCGCACCGGCTGGCGGCGGCCGTTGCCGGGTAACGCGCTGTTTGTTGGCGCGGGGGGCGGGGCCGGCGCGCACGGTGACTCACCGCGGCGTGATGCGGGCGGGCGCGGCGCCCGGCTGGCTGGCTGGTGGCCCGGCCCGGCCGGCCTCGGTGGCGGCAGGAGGGGCCCGGCGGCGGGGGCGCCCAGCCCCCGGTCGTAGCCGAGGCCGCTGGGGAAGCGGTAGAGCAGGCCCCGGCTCTGGGTTCGAATCACGACTCAGCCTCTCTAGCTCTGTGGCCTGAGAGCTCGTGCCTCAGTTTGCCCATCAGTAAAATGGAGGCATTCTTGCAGGATGCGTTAACCCCTTACTGGTGCATACGCAAGGCGGCTGGGACCATCACCCAGGGTCACTTTGACGCATACCCTGTGCTCTCACTCAGCCTGTCTTCCCATGGGTTAAAGGGACATGGTGGGAACACCCTACAGCTCGGGTGGCTTGAGGATTTCACGAATCAAGAGTGAGAATGACTGGCACATCTCAGTCCCCACGTCTGCCACCCCAAGAAGGGACGGAGTGGAAGGGGATTTTCTCCGCTCTCTCTACCCAAGAGGGCAAGAAGGGCAGGGTAAGGTGGGCATCCCTGTTAGTGGGTGCGGGTCACAGCCCCAGGTTAGGGTAGCATGAGAGTGACGGCAGAGGCCCCCATCCCGGCGCTGGCAGCACCTGCTACTGGGCGGGCGGGAAGGGGCCTGGCGTGAGTCACCGCCCAGCAATGAGGCCTGAGTCATCCAGGGCGGGGTCCCCCGGCAGCCCCCCCAGCCGCTCCCACAAAGGCTCTTTGAGAACAGCTCCCCACCCCCCAGTCCCAGCCCCCAGGCGCTCTCTGGGGGTGGGCTGTGGGACCAGGGCCTTGCTAGGCTGCCCCTAGGAGCCTGGCCTGGGCCTGGGAGGCGCCAGCCTGCTTCCGCCACGTCTATGAAAAGTCACCATCAACGGTCAGCTGGGCGTCCCCAAGGAGGGGGCTTCCAGGCTGCCTGAGTCACTCAGGGGATAGTGGAGGGTCACGCGCACAGGGCCCACGCACACGACGGGCAAACTGAGTCAGGCTGTCCTAAAGGGCAAGCCGGACGCTCGCAATCAGGCGTTGGAGAAACCACAGCAAGAGGCGTCCTCTTTCAAGCCCCGGAATCCCACAGGAAAAGGGGGTGCTGGGGGCATCTCCTGGACTCCTGGACCCTCCGGAGTGCCCAGGCCGCCCTCCTTGTCTACCCAGTCATTCCCCCATCTCAGGTGTGGGAGGGACTGGGGAAGCCCCAAACTAACAGGGCCCCAAAATAAAACAAACAAGAAACACTGGGCCTTCAGTATTAAATATTAAATAAATTAAGGATTAAATATTTCTAGCTGGGGCTGTGGCTCAGTGGTGGAGTGCTTGCCTAGCATGTGTGAGGCACTGGGTTCGATTCTCAGCACCACATGTAAATAAATTAATAAAATAAAGGATTAAATATTTTTAAATAAAAGGTTACTGAGCTAAAAATCCCCATATTGTGCAATTGATTTTTTAAAAATACAATTGGATATTTTAAAAATATCCATAGCCTTGAGCAGCCATCACCATATTTCGTTCGTGTTTTTGTGACAGGGTCTGGCTGTGCGGCTCAGGCTGGTCTCCAACTCCTGGGCTCTGGAGTAGCTGGGATTACCAGGGCCACCACACCTGGCCCACAATCCATTGTAGAATATTTCATTTCCCCAAAAAGAAGCCCCAAACCTCTCAGCAGTCACTCCCTATTTGTCTTGGTATAAATGGAGTCATACCATGTGGCTTCTTCCCTTTCTGAGGCTCCTTCATGGAGCAGCAGGTATGGGAACTTTGTTCACTGAGGACTCATACATGCATGGATATACCACCTTGTTTCATCAAGCCCCCAGTGGATGGACCCTTTGGTGGTATTGCCAGTTTGGGGCTCAGGTGACAGCACTTCTCTGAGCATTGGTGTACAAGTTTCTATGAAGAAGAAATAACGTTAGTGCATGATTTTTTTTTAAATATTTTATTTTTTTAGTTGTAGGCAGACAGAATATCTTTATTTTTGTGTGGTGCTGAGGATCGAACCCAGTGCCTCACGCATGCCAGGCGAGCACGCTACCACTGCGCCACAACCCCAGCCCCCTAGTGCATGATTTTTAAAAACTGAAATGAATGCGAAAAATACACAATGAGCCAGGCATGGTGGTGCTTGCCTGTAATCCCAGTGGCCTGGGAGGCTGAGGCAGGATAATCTGAAGTTCAAGGCCAGCCTCTGCAAATTTAGCGAGGTCCTGGGCAATTTAACAAACCCTGTCTCAAAATAAAAAAATAAGAAAGGGCTGGGGATGTGGCTCAGTCCTGATAGGGCTGGGATTAGGAAGGACAGGGGAGCGTCGTTCAAGAACAGGATAGGATCATGTTGAAGATCTGTGCTTTCCGGTGACGTTGTCCCTGGTCACATGTGATGACTGAGCAGCTGAAGCATCGCTAGTCTAAACTGAGATGTGTTTCAAGTATAAAGTCACATCAGATTTCAAAGATAGAACCAAAGCAATGGACTATGAAATACCTCATTAATAATTTTTATCTTGATTACAGGTTGAAGCCATGCTGTTTGGGATATATTGGGTTGAATAAATTGTATTACTAAGATTTCCGGTGGGGCACGGTGGCTCATGCCTAGAATTCCAGTGGCTCAGGAGGCTGAGGCAGGAGGATGGCAAGTTGAAGGCCAGCCTCAGCAACTTAGGGAGGTCCTAAGCAATTCAGCAAGACCCTGTCTTTAAATAAAATATTAAAAAGGGCTGGGGATGTGGCTCAGTGGTGGAGTGCCCCTGAGTTCAATCCCCAGTACCAAAATAAAATAAAATAAAATAAAATGAAAAGGGCTGGGCTGAGGCTCCCTGGCTGAGCGCCCCAGGGTTCGCATCTGTGGCTCCCAGCGTTTCCTTAGGTGCCCTGTTTGTTGCTTTCCTCCTGTTTACTCCTCAGGTGGCTTCATGATCACACCACCGGCACCAGCTGCCAAATCAAGCCGACTTTTCGGTTGTCACTGTCCTGGACCTCTGTGTGACAGCCGTCACCTTTGCACACTTCCTCTTTGGCCTGGGGACACTACATTCCCGAGTCCTCTTCTCCTTCTCAGTCCTGTTATGAGACACTTCCACCTCTCAAACGCTGTCCTCCCCGGGCCTGGCTTTTGTCCTGACATGCTGGGGACTCCTCCTGGACCATGACAAGGTGTCCCACTGGGGCTCTGGCTCAGCGTGCAGTCGTGGGCCCCATCCTTCCTCCTAGTTTCCTCCCCATATCCAGTACCCCTCGAAGTCACGTCAGCTCTGCCCCCGAGGTGTCCCTTCCCACCTGTCCCCAGGCCCTGGCTCTAATCCAGGCCAAAGTCCTATCACCTGGACAGCCACACTCTCTCCATGGTCTTCGGCTTCCACTTATCCCTTCTGCCATACGCAGCCCCGATGCACATGCCTGGAATCTTCCAAGGACCCTGCAACCCTGGAATCAGGAGTTCTGCCCCTGTGGTTTTTCAGAGCCTCTAGGGTCCCAGAAGGATGCTTTGGTAGAACCCCCTGCCCGCAGGCTGAGCCCTGCTCCTTTCTGGTGTGTGGTTTGCTTGCTTGCTTAAGAGACTGAGTCTCGCTGTGCTGACCAGGCTCACCCAGGACTCCTGGGCGAGCGATCCTCCTGCCTCAGCCTCCTGCTCAGGCCCAGGCCACCAGGCCAGCTCTCCCTGTCTTCCAGTTCTCAACCCTGGAAATTCGATGGTGGAATGTTCTAGCTATGTGGCAGGCAGGTCTTGTGTCTGTTCTGTTCCTTGACGTACTGGGAACATGGTAACTGTCAATTCATCCACTCAACAGATATCAACCAAGGTCCTGCTTTGGGCGCCTATTCTTGCCCTGGAACAGCAGACGGACGTGTGAGTACAGGAGACAGCCCAGGAACAAGATAAGTGCTGAAATAGTGGTCAAAGGCAACAGGGCTCTGTAGAGGAGGAGAGAGCAGGAGAGAGCAAGGAGGAGCGATTTGAAAGAGGCAAGTCAGGGATGCTCTCACTGAGAAGCTGATCTTGGAGTGGAGGCTTGAGGGAGGTGAAGAAGGAAGTGGCAGGAACAGCCTGTGCAAAGGTCCTGAAGCTAGACCATGCTTGGTGGACTTGAGGAGCAGAGGGAGGGAAGAGGGGAATGGAGGACATGAGGGCAGGGAGTGGACAGGGCAGAGAGCGCAGGGCCTTGTTGCCCTGAGGAGGACTCTGGATTTTGCTCTTTTGCTGTGACTGAGGTGGGGGCCATGGAGGTCTCAGAGCAGAGGCGGGATGGGACCTTGCTTGGGTGCCTATAGGTACCCTCTGGTGGCTGTGAGGGAAATAGACTGTTGGGCATGAGAAGAGGGAGGTCAAGGCTGGACTTGTCCAGGGAAGAAATGATGGGCCCTGGACCCGATGGGGCCCCGGGACGGGGCAGGATTCTAGATGCATTGAGAAGGGACAGGAACGGGTCTTGTTAGTGGATTGCATCTGTGAGTAAAAGTTTTGGCCTGAGCAGCTGGAGGGATGGAGCTACCAATCCTGGAGACGCTGAGGAAGCTAGACTGTGGTTAAGGAAGCAAGCGCCAAGCCAGAGCCTGGGTCTGGCCCTGGAGTGTCCTCGCCCAGGTTCCAGTGGGGTGTGGAGGAAGGCGCCCCCACAGTCTGGCTTTGCCTTCCCAAAGCTTCCTCTTGGCTGATTGCTAAGCGTGCAAGACACACATCTGGGCACACAGGGCCTGGCCCAAGGCTCCCCACGCAACGACCTCCATCCAGTATCCAGCGACTGCAGCCTCAGGACTACTTCGGGTGCTGGGTCTCTGGGTGGATGGAGCTCTGGAAGGGTGCCTGGTTCACACACCCACCAGGTCCACATCTAGGTCCCCAAGGAGACCCCCAAAGGGACAGGAGGTGGCAAGGGGCAGGAAATCTCTCAGGGAGAGGTGCTGGTGAGTCACAGCACTGGGCTCCCCCTATGAGTCAGCACTGGCAGAGGCCCCAGGCACGGGGTGGGGGAGGGCAGTTCCCACGCCCAGAGGAACCAGGCATCTTGGGCACTGGGGGCTTCCCCCACTGGCCCTCCCAGCCTGTGCTGGGCTGGGGGACATTCAGAAAGTTCAGGGGGTGAGAAGCTGAGGGTAGACAGGCCACTGGGTGAGGATCCAGGAATCCTCTCTCCTGATCTGACCTGGTCCCGGCATGCAAACGCTGCCGGTGGCGGGGCCCAGCAAATGCGCAGTGGGGCATTTGTGGGGACATCCGCTCTCTATGGGGCTTGACTTCAGCAGAGCTCTTTCCTTTTGTGGAGCCTCTGTATTTTGGCAGTGGAGGTTCCAGTCTGGGGAGGTCCAGACAGAGTCCTTAGCTGCAGGGGGGTGGGGTGGGGGGTGGGCAGCGCGAGCTGAGGTCCAGCCTGGCTGCACAGCACGGAGGGCTCTGGAGTCTGCTGCCCCCTGCTGGAAGTCACGGGAAATTCATCAGGCAGGAGGGCCGGCCCATCCCTGAAGAGGTCAGGAAAGGCCTACAGAAATCGCAGCTTTGGCCTTGGCTTACAGGTTGGGCTCCCTTGGACAAGGGGCTGCCCTTCTCTGAGCCTCCGTGGTCTGTCTATGAAAAGGACAGTATTCCCTTATTGCCTCACTGGGAAAAGTCGGAGACGATGCTTTCCCAGGACTGAGAAGGAGAGTCTCAAATACCGTTGGGCAGCCCCCTGCCCCGACAGAGGATGGAGAGGAAGCTGCTGGTCTTCATTCCACGTGACACGCCCCCCTCCTGCCATCGTCCCAAATTGTTATCCTGGAGGGGGCGGGGAGTTAGATATAGAGTAGGACTAGACCTCACTGATTTCTGGGGACATCCACCCTCCTGGGACAGCTAGGGTTGGCTTTCTAAATCTAAGAGTGTCAATGGGAATGTGTCACAGAACTGTGTGAGGGGGCTAAGGGAAGGGAGGGGTAAGGCCAGATAGCCAGGACCATGGCCCCACAAGGATCTGCCAGCTCAGCCCAGGACCCAGGAGGAAGCTGAAGTGGCCTCTTTCACCAACCACAGCTGTGGGCAGGGGCCGACTGTGTGGGAGGAGTCTGGGGTGGGGGGCTGTGTGCATGTACCTGGAAGGGGCCTCGGCTGTTTCCTGGCCTGGGAGCTGGGTGTGGCTCAGGATGCAGGCAGTGTCTGAAGACACCTCTGGGAGATGCTGGGAGCCCCATGCTGGCACATTCATCTACCTCCAGGATGCAGCTTGGCACCCAGCCTGCCTGCGGGTGGGTCCCAGGTTCACATGTCCCCATATGCCCTGAATTTCGTCTGTGTCCAGGTGGACTCTTATGGAACTGGGGACCTGCTCGGGGTCTGTGGGTGCAGGTTCTTTGAATCCCATTGAGCTGCTGCCTCTGGCCCGTTTGACCCTGAGTGGCCGTGTGTATGTTTGTGTGGCTGTGAACTTTGTGTCTGTGCGGTCCCCAAACTGCATGCCTAGTGTCTCTAAGGGAGGGCTGTGGTGTTGTGTGAACATCCGAGTTGGGGTATTTTGTGTGTCAAGAGCTTCTCAAGGCTGTGCACCTGGTTGGGGGCGGGGGCTCCTGGGTTATGCCGGGTGGCTGAAGCTCTGAGTACCCCCGGGCTCATCCTATGCACATTCAGTTCTAAAAACATATCTTCCTGACCCCGACGGGGGTGGGGGGGGGTGTCTGAATTTGGCACGTGTCTGATGCTCCCGAGTGTCCCCATGTGTGTGGCCTGTACCCCAGGGCCTCTGCCTGTCCTGCCACCGTCCCCCATGGGTGTCTGTGCCTTGAAGCCCCTGCACACCCTTGTGTCTGTGGCCCGCGTGCCTTTGTGCGCGTGTGCTCCCCCTGCGCGCCTTTGAGGTCTGCGTGCGTCTGGGTCCCTGCGGGTGCCCGCCTGCGCCCCCGTGTCCCCCGCGCGGGCCCCGGGAGTTGCGTCCTGGCGCTGCTTGGGTATCCCCGCGTGCGTCCCTGCGCTGGGGCTGGCGGCCTCGGGCGCGCACGGCCGCGGCTGGACCCACCGCCCGGCGCGGCGCGGCGCGGGGAGGAGGGAGGGGTGGCGGCGGCGGGGAGCGCGGGCACGTCACCGAGACAGACAGGCGGGCGGCGGCGGCGGCCGCGGGTTCGAGCCGGCGCCGGAGCCCCGCCGCCCCCTCCCCCGCCCGGCCCCGGAGCCGCCGAAATGCAATTTCCCGTGCAGGCGCCGCGGCTCGGGGGGCTTTTCCGGGCGGGTTTGGAAAGAAGAGGGAGAAATGCGGCGGCTGCCCGAGGAGGTGAGCGCGGGCGCCGGGGGCGCCGGGGACACGCGCGGGCCGGGGGCCGCCGGCGGGGAGGGGACGCGGGGCGGGCGCGGCGACAGCCCCCGGCGCACCTGCTCGCGGCCCGGGACGGCGCCCCGGCCTCCGCGGCCCGGCCCTCCATTGTTGCGGCGGCCGGGAAGGGGGCGGGGAGGCCGGCGGCGTCGCTGCGGCGGCCGGGCCGGGAAGGGGCGCGGGGCCCTCCCGCAGGGACAGGCCTCCGAGTCCCCGAGCCGGGGCCGCCACGGGAGCAGCAAGCCGAGGTGCTCCCGAGAGGCGAGCACGCGTGACGGGGGTCCCGGAGGCATCGCCGCCGCGGACACCCGCACCTGGCCGCCGGGAGGCCCGGCCGGCGGCGGCGAGCTTTGTTCTTGGGGCGCAGGGCGGGGAGCTCGTGGAGGTCCAGGGCGGGGAGGGGCTCCGGCCGGCGCGCGGTCGGGGAGGCCCCTCCGGCCAAGTTCACGGGCGCTCGGGCCTGCGCTGGCCGCGCGCAGACGACCCCGGCGGGCGCCCCTCTCGGGCCTGGCAGCGGCCGCGGGCCGGGGGCTGCAGCCGCACCGCCTGCCGGACCCCTGGCGTCCTCTGCCCGCCGCCCGCCGGCCTGTCACGAACGGCGGCAGCGGCTGCAGGGTATTTACTGGGGCAAAGATTTGCGAACAGGAACCCGCCCTCCAAAACTAGCCATAAAGAGGAAACATGACCCCGAATCACGCTGCTGGGGAGCCCTTTTAAGCGACAGGGTGCCTTTCACCGGGACCTCACCCTGGAGGGCATGCTGAGGGTGGGGGAACGAGAAGACACCTCATTGGCTGATAGGGGCTAAGTCCCCCACCACCGCGCTTCGGTTCCCCCATCTTCTTTCCCACCCATCCCCCACTACTCAGATACATTTGCAGAACCACAGTTAGATAGTCCTAAGTCCCTAGATGGCGACCCCAGAAGCCACACACTAGACACAAACATACATCATGCCCATTAATACTCCTTCCACCCCAAACAATGCCCATGACACTCGCACGTACACACCACACAGTCACCCACAACAGCGCTGCCACGTGTGCACGACGGGGATGGGACAGGCTGATGTCCATGAAAATACTGCCACACCAAAACATGTGGCCATGGGCTTGAAATGTAGCTCAGCGGGGGCTACACCCCACACGGCAAAACAAACAACAAACCAGCCACTACCAGTAGTGGTGCTGAGAGGTAGACGGAGGCAGCCTTGCACTTGACCCTGACACACAGTTCTCTACTGCACACACAGACACACAGTTGTCCATGGTCAAAGTGACCTCCTGGGGGGCTGGGGATATAGCTCAGTCCGTAGAGTGCTTGTCTCACATGGACAAGGCCCTGGGTTCAATCCCCAGCACCACCACCAAAAAACACTGACCCTCCTAGATACCCTCAATGACATCGTACCTCACAGTATCTACACCTATAGTCACCTAACCTAACACCTACAGGAGTATTGGGACCTACTCACAGAGTGAATAACACATGCACACTGGCACACACAGACCCACAGGGAGATGACACAATGCAGAAATCCTAGATGTCCACCAATTCAGCACGAGTTCATTGAACATCTACTATATGCCAGGCATTTTTAACACAGGGATACAGCTGTGAATGAGAACAAAATCCCTGCCCTCCCAGAGATGACACTGTAGGGGAGGGGGGGGCGCCATTGTCATCATTGGCTGACAGACTACAATGACAGGGACAGGTGCTAGACACCCACACATCCTGGCTCACACATCCACCTGTGATTACACACAATTAGCCTGACACAGCCCCACAGGAACACTGACATCCACACACAAACAAGCCCACAGGAGTAGTGATGTACACACATCCACACAACTGGCAGAGACACGGCCACCCACAGTACACACCCACCTGGACTTCCAGACTTCCATGGAACCCCCAAAATAGCCCAGAACAGTAGCTCAGACCGGAAACCCCCATTAACAGGTGCACAGGCGCATGCTGCCCCTGTTCTTGCAGACAGAGCCCACGCTGGCGCAGACCCAGCGTCCCCCGCTCCACCAACAAAATGCCTGAATTTCTCATTAACCCAGTCCCTCCATTGCCCCTAACCCAAGGTGTGGAGTGGGATCCTTCTCACCTCCTCCACCCTTGGCCTCAAATCCAGCGGGCCTGGGAAGAAGTTCCAGCTCCCCACCCACCTGCCACCCCCAGGGCTTGGAGAACAGATGAGCCCCTGTCTGAAGACCCTGGCGTGAAAGGCCTGAGCAGCTGGAAAGGAAGCCCAGGAGACAGCGCGGGAGGATTTGGTGGGAACCTGAGAGGCCACGCAGGTGTCACTAAAATGAGGAACCCCTGCGGGCCAGTCTAGTCAGCCTGGGCCACGGAGATGACCTTGTGGAGACCCCAGGGGGCTCTGGCTGTTGCAGAGTTTCCTATAATGGGCTCTTTGTCTTCCGAGGCCTGACCACTCCCCTCTGCCCCCACCCCTGGCTGTTGCACTTGTAGACACACAGCACGGTGCACACCGGGACACACACGGGGCACGCGCAAAGACACAGATGCACACAGGCCGCCGGGAGCCCCTGGGAGCTCCATGGCTCTGACCTCCGACCCCTCCTCATTCTGTACCTTGATGGCAGAGCTGGCCCATCTGGCTGTGCCTGGGCGACTCACCTCCGACCCTGACCCCAGACCTGCGCCAGCTGTCCTGCCCTCCTACACCTGGGCCCTGGGTAGGGCCC
This sequence comes from Geosciurus inauris, assembly GCA_004024805.1. Classification (NCBI taxonomy): domain Eukaryota; kingdom Metazoa; phylum Chordata; class Mammalia; order Rodentia; family Sciuridae; genus Geosciurus; species Geosciurus inauris. The sequence continues at coordinate 80,173 of PVHX01002863.1, forward strand.
AGGGTCAGCCTGGCTTCTGGAGGGCAGCGTCCCCTACTCCCAGCCCCCTGCCCAGACAGGCCCTGGTTCCCACCTCCCACCCGAGGGACTTCAAAGTCAGACCCAGGACTGACTGCAGCCTCCCAGAAGGTCTTGGGACATGTGGGAGGAAAAGTCAGCCCCAGGCAGAGGGCCCGGGTCAGGACAGTGAGCTCCAGAGGAGGGGACGGGGCTGCCCGCAACCAGGAGCGGCTCCAGCAGACAGCCCAGATGTGGAGTCTACAGGCAGACAGTCACCTGGTACACAGGGTACAGGGGAGGGGGAGCAAGGGGCCAGCAGTACACAGGGTGACCCAGACGTCCTTGACAGGCGAACAGGCCGGGCAGGAGACCCAGACACACACAGGCCCAGGAAGAGTGCAGTCGGACCCAGACAGGCCACCCCAGCTGACAAAGAGACTGGCGACCCCAGGCAGACAAGGAGAGCGGGAAGCCTGCGCCAACCAGAGGCAGACAAAGGGAGACAGTCAGCCGGGGCGCCCCTCCTCCCAGCCTCCCCGGCTCCAAGCCCCGCCCTGCCCCGGCCCCAGACGGCCGGACTGCGGCGACATCCTTCCCCGGGCTAGAAGAGACCCTTGACGGGGACCTCTCCACTTGCTAGGCCAAGGTCAAAGCCTTCTAAGGAAGCAATTAGGTCTCCAAGAAGGAAAAGGAGTGTCTACAAGGGCCACCCCACCGTGTGACCAAGTACCTCTTGCCTGATGGCACCTCCCATTACAGTTCAAGGTCAAGAACGAAGTTTGAGGGACCCCCTAGAGTTGTTTTGAGCTCTCAGCCTCACCTTCCCCAGGGTCAAAATGCGTCTCCTAATAAAGGGGCGACTGATGGAAGGCCTTGTCACCGTCACCGTCACCCTGTTCAACCAACTCACCCTCCTGCGGTTCTAGGCATTCTCACATCAGCGATCCTCAAGGGGAGACCGGCCCTCTGCCCCCCGCCTGCCCCGAGCTGCAGTGGGGGCCAGTGGAGCCTGGGCCGCGGGGGTGGGCGCCCCTCGCCAGCTCCACGCTGCGGGGCTGGGGCGGGGGTCCCAGGGAGGTGGTGCTTTATGAGGGCGAGTCTTGCGAGACGGACTCCAAGGGGGGTCCTAGATAGGCCTATTTAGGGGCACCCCGGTGCCAGCTGACCTTAGAGGGGACTGAGATCTCTGGGAGTAGCTTTGGGGACTCTTAGGGACGTAGTCTGTGGCGGTTTCAGAAAGCGGGCTTTAGAGGAGAGCTCTAAGGAGGCGGAACTCGTTGACCTTGGGAGTTCCCGGAGTGGCACTAAGGTGCCAGACTGGGCGGGCCCTCGAGGCAGGCCCTGGGGGATCTGGACTCAAGTCGCCGCCCAGATGGTTGTGGGCGTTGAGTTGGGGGCGGGCTCCAGGGAGTCTACACCTGCGGACTTTAGAGGGAGTCCCCAGGGAACTGAATAGATGGGCTTTTTTTTTTCTTGTGGGAGGGGATTGGACCCTGGGTCACTTAACTATTGAGCCACATCCCCAGCCCCTTATATTTATTTAGAGACAGGGCCTCACTAAGTTGCTGAGGCTGGTTTTGAACTTGGGGTCCTCCTGCCTCATCCTCCCTAGTGGCTGGGATTACAGGCTTGGGCCACAGAGCCAGCATAGTATGGGTGGGCTTGTATGGATCCTGGAGAGGGGTCTTGGGGGTCGGGTCCTGGGGAGGGTTCTCTGAACTGGTCCTGGAGAGGCTGGGCAGGGCTGGCTCTGCCTCTGCCCCCAAGGCACTTTGTGGGATTCGCCCAAACACAGCACACTTGGGGTTCCTGATCTGCTCTGGGATTACTCCAGAAAGATCCTTTGGAACTCTATTCCCCTCAGTAAAACAGCAGGGACTAAGCGATTTGAATGCTCCTCCTCAGGCTGCCTGCAGGAATCCCAAGGAAGGTGTGGGGGGGAGCTAGGGGTGGCAGCCACCTCTTTCCCTGGTCACTACTTGGCTGGAAAGGTGCCCTGGTCAGCTGCTGCAGGTCTGGGCCTGGGCTTGGGGACACCTGAGGCAGGTGAACTCTGTGGGGCCCTTGGAGGGAAAAGGGGTCCCTTCATGCATGAGGAGTCAGGGAGAGGCCACGACAGCCTGTTTTGAAGTCAAGGGAGGACGACTGGCACCCCCACAGCACAGGGCTGGGAGCCCCCCTCAGGACTGTGAACCTGGGCCCTGATTCCAGCAGGATCTGGTTTCCCATGCTTCGAGGCTGTGCAGGTGGAGCTGGCACGTGCCCTCTCTGGTCCTCCGCCTTCGGCCTGGTCCTGTGGGACTCTAGCATCCCCTCTCCTCTGAGCGAGGTGAGGGGTTGGGGGTTGCAATTCCTAAACAGTGGTGCCCAGCACAGGTGAAACCCCTGGAAAGTACTACATTGTATTTGAAAAGTCTTGTTTATCTGCAGCGCACATGGCCGAATTCACAGAAGGCATTACATTGTATTAAAATGACTTGTTTATCTCTCCGCTGCATCCATGTCCCCAGGGGCCTGAACAGCCCAGCTGCCAGACTTCCTGGGGCCACTCGGAATCCCTACTCCTTCTCTCGGTCTCAGTCCCCCCAACTGACAAATGAGGGTCATCTACACCTCTCAGGGCTGTTGACCGATCCCTGTCCCTGGATCCTGATCCCTCTGAATAAAGTGCACAAGTGAGCACAGCCCCTCGCTGAATCTGTGTCACAAAGGCCACACGCACATTTACTGATGTTACTGAAATTCCTCCCCATTGGTCCCAGATGCAGCAGCAGACAGTTGGTTGGCACCTACTGTGTGCAGTCTTCATGAGAGTCAAGGGGACTCTACTCCCTCCCCCTCTCCCCCAGCACCCTATCGGGTCTCCTGCCCCCCCACCCTACTCCAGGTCCCCGAGAATTTGCCAAGGGTTTGGGGGAACATTCAACCTGTCGGTGAGTTTGGGCAGCTCAGGCAAACCATCGACCGTTGAGTGGACCCCGAGGCCTGGAACTACCGTCCTCCTGTCGTGACCCCCATCCTTCAGACCTGGGGGAGTCCCCATCCAGTCCGAGGACAGACTTAGGCCACAGCGAAGGTCACAATCAACATTCATTGTTGTCGGTGGGTTGTGAGGACCGAGGCCAGACCCACCGGGGGATGAATGTCACTGTGGCTGGGCCATGCACAGCCTAAGGGGGACAGGAAGGGGACAGGGCCCACTTGATACTCTCCCACCAAAATCCTTCAGCCTGTTGACTGCCCAGACCCCAGCCCCTCAGGGAGGAGGGCTGACATCTGACCTTGAGGGACCCAGACTTGGGGAACAAACCCTGGCAGTTTGAGTGTGGGCAGCAGAGGCCGGGGCCTGGCAGCTGAAGCGCGTTTCTAAAAGGGGCCGGTGGGTTCTGCTGGTGAGTGGGGTGCTCCCCTCGCCTCCCAGTGGCTGAGTCCCAGGCTCTGATGTCTCTCCTCCTAGCTGAATGTCCTCAGACCCCTACTTTGGGCATCCTGGCTCCTGGGAATCTGCCCCAGCTGGCTAACTCCCCACCTGGCTGAGACCAGGCTGACCTCGGGTTTGATGGGGAGGGGGCATCTGAAGCTGGCAAGTGCTGGGCCCCCAGCAACCGCCCACACCTGCCCTCCCCCACCCCCAAGTGCTTTGTGAGGAGGAGGCTTTGGAGCTGGTCGTGAATAACCCCTCTGGGCCAAAGTGGGCTGTGCCCTTGCTTACCCATTCCACAGGGGTGCTCAGACAAAGGGTGTGAAAAGCCCCGGAGGCAGGCCAGAGCTCCGGGGTCAGATCCTTGTTCCCTTATTCCCTGAGTAGAGGGCCATCCTCCTTCCAGAGAGGGCAGCGATAGCCACACCCTCAAGAGCCTGGGGCACCTGGCCCCTTCCCCATCCTGGGGAAGGAAGAAAGAAATTACTTAGTTACTGCTTGGGCAGGCGCTGGTCTTTAGGGCAGAGTTCCCAGCCCACCTGCATCACCCCAAAGGCTGGAGAGCCAGCCCCCTTCATGCCCTAGCGGGTATGCAGGTTACACGGCCCTGGAACCTGGGAACCCTGCAGCCGCTGTCTAGTCTCCCCCCACACACCGTGTATCCCCTTGCTTGGCAGGTACTTGGGGGGTAGCAGTAACCCCCTGTGACCATAGGGAACCTCCCACAGCCTGCTCCTCCCCTTCACACTCCCTTGGAGGTAAAAGAAGAGAACCCAGCTCAGACTCCAAGGCTCCAGAGAGAAGGGAGGGGCAGAGAGGAAGGGGCAGCCAGAGGGAGCTTGGGGCCAGGCAGTTTTTTTCTTTGCCTGGTACACACTGCCCAGCCATGGGGACCTTCGACCTGTGGACAGATTACCTGGGTTTGGCACGTCTGGTTGGGGCTCTGCGTGGGGAAGAGGAGCCTGAGGCCAGGCTGGACCCCCAGCCAGAGCCAACACCAGGACCGGAGGGCCAGAAACCCAGTCCAGAATCCTCACCAGCTCCCGAACGCCTGTGCTCCTTCTGCAAGCACAACGGCGAGTCCCGGGCCATCTACCAGTCTCATGTGCTGAAGGACGAGGCAGGCAGGGTGCTGTGTCCCATACTGCGAGACTACGTGTGTCCCCAGTGTGGTGCCACGCGGGAGCGCGCCCACACCCGACGCTTCTGTCCGCTCACCGGCCAGGGCTACACCTCTGTCTACAGTTACACCACCAGAAACTCGGCTGGCAAGAGGCTGGCCCGGCCTGAGAAGAGGACACAGGATGCCGGCCACCGCAGAGGAGCAGCAGCAGCAGGTGGCTAGGGGGCTGATGTGGAGGGGACCCATCCTAGGCTCACAGTTGAACCCGGTGGGGGGTTAAGCGGTGGAGGGGGACTAACCTGTAGTGCTCCGGTATTCTACAAGTGTTGCCAGAGGGAAGCTGCAGCTGAGGGTTGCTATGTGACCTTGAGCAAGTCACTCCCCTCTCTGGGCCCACTGGGGTAATAACATCCTTTCCCAGGCATGGGGTGGTCTGGAGGGAGGTTGTGGGGCACAGCGGTGGATCTGCCGGCTGTACGCCCAAATTCCACTTGATGGAAGGAGGGTTTAGAAGCTGCGGGCCCAGGAACTTCCTCATGTGTTCGTTGTCTGGCAAACCTGTCCGGTACCAGGCACTGGGTGGGCCAGCAGTGAAGAGGGTGGATGGTAGAGTGGCGGTTAAAACACAGGATGCTGAGTGGTGTGGGGCACGGATCTATAGGAAGCGCGGGACTCAGCTGAGAGGGTCTGGAGGGCTTCCTGGAGGCAGTGACTTCTGGCAGCCTGTTTTGAGTTTGTTGGAAGGCTGGGAGGTGGCCTTGGGGCTCGGTCAGGGATTTAGTGAGGTTCAGTGTGTCTGAGGTGTGGCAGGCTATGGCTGCCTGGTGGGGAGTTGTGGAGGGGGGCCCGAGGTCTTTGGAAGTCAAGTTTGGACTTGGGCACTAGGGAGCCACAGAAGGGCGAGGACAGGTCTGAACAGCAGTGTGTTCAACTACTGCCAAGGCGCTCCAGAGCCCTGGGAGCGGGGAGGCCGGAAGGCAGCAGGTGGAACCTTGCTTTGGATTTGCAGTGTGGAGCTGAGCTGCAGAGGGCAGCTCCTGGGGCTGAAGCTTACACACGGGGTGTGGGGTCCCCCATCTGGTTCATCAAATGCAGACCCCATCCCTTGGATCTGGGTGGGGCCCCAGCCCCCCTACATTTTGAAGCAGAGTCCCCACCAAGGCTTTGAATGGTGGGGGCTGAAATGACTACAGGTATCACAAATGCAAAACGTGTCCCTTCCTGGAGGGCTTTAAAAGAAATCCCTGCTAGCATCTTTAAATTGCCTTGGGGGAAGCCAGCCTAGAAGGGCAGGTGCAGTGTGGCCCCTTAGAGCTCCTCTAGGGTGGAGGCTGGAACTGGTTGACCCTTCCCCTCCCTCCAGCTCTGCAGGGCCTGAAAGACTGCCTCCAGGAGAGGATCCTATGACCCGGGATTTTTTTTTTTTTGTATCAAGGATTGAACCCAGGGGTGCTTAACCACTAAGCCACATCCCCAGCCCCCCTTTTAAAAATATTTTATTGAGAGACAAGGTCTTCTCGAATGGCTTTAGAGACTCTAAATTGCTGAGGCTGGCATTGAACTCACAATCCTCCTGCCTCAGCCTCCCGATCCCCTGGGATTACAGGTGGGCGCCCCGCGTCCGGGTGTGGGTTGGTTTTGTGTTTTTCGGGTGCTGGGGACGCAACCCTAGACTTCCCAGGTGCCCCTGCCGGCAAGCGCTCTACCGCTGAGCCACATCCCAGCCCTCCCCCTGGGGTTTGATGAGATCCCACTCGCAGAGACTGGAATAGGACGGTACACGGAAATGATAATCTTGGATTTTTCCTTTTTTCTCCTTACACTTGAGGGAGAAAGGAAAAGCCCCCGCCCCCGAGTGTGGAGGGGTGAGCCCAGGCCTCCATCCTGTCCGAGAGGTTGTCCGAAGTTCCCCTGAGCCCGGCGGCCACGAGGGGGCAGCACGATCACCGGAGTTGGAATTCCTGGGCTTTGGGTCGGGCTCTGGGCCTCGGGGGCCGCCCTGGTCCAGGAAATGTCACGGGATCGCTATCTCAGGAGCGGCCCCTAGGTGGCGCCGGAGCCCCGCAGCGCGGTGGGGTTACCTTGGGAGGTAACTTGCCTGTTTCTCCCCCTCCCCCTCCGCTTTTAACCTCCAGGCCCCAAAGGTGCCGGGAAGTCTTCTAGATCTTCGCCCTCGGCCTGCTGCCCCTCCACGTCGGCCTAGGAGGCTGGCGCGGGGAGGACAGGGATGCCGCCTTCGCCAGGGGATGCGGACGGAGGCTCCGTGGCAGCTGGACTCCAGGGAAGACCCACTGAGGACCCACTCCCGGGTCCCTCCCCCAGCCTGGGCTTGAGGATTGGGGACAGGCGAGGGGGCTGTTAAAGTAGCTGGTCCTCGCTCCCGCGGGCAGCCGTCGTTTGCATCGCTCGCGGTGGCGGGAAGTCAGCGCTCAATAAATGTTTACAAGCGGATCGTCAGGCGCCCTGTCTTGGGACAAAGTGGTAATGAACTTCCTTGCGAGGCTGAGCCCTGGACCCAGAGGGGCTGGCGGCACCCCTTTCCTTTTCTGGCTGCTTCCTCAGCTCCAGTGTTCCCGAGGCTCCCCCCACCCAACTGCCCTTTGAACTCGGGTGGCCCCGGGGTGCTAGGGTGAGCTGCTTCAGGCTGAGAAATGAGTGGGTGGCACGGGGGGCTGTGCCCTGGTCTGGGGTCTGATCACACTGCCTGCTGGTGAGCATCGGGAGCCCTTGTGGTTCATGTTCACACCCCCGGCCACCCCCGCATGCTGACTTGTGAAAAGGGGGACCCCCCTTGTAGTAAAGGTGCAGGCTTGCTGTAAGGGGAACTGAGACTGAGCGGCCAGGCCTCCCCCACCAGTCCCTCAGGGAATAGTGACGGTGGTGCCCTGAGGAGCAGCCACAGTGCCACCATACCAGGCACCCCAGCTGCAGGGACTGGGACAGTGTCTGAGCCGGGATCAGGCCAGTTGAGGTCTTGGTCTGGGGGTGGGAGGGAGATCAGCTGGTCTCCTGGGGGCTGCACTTGGGGGGTCCCACCTGTTGGCCTCCAGCCCCGTGTCCTCTGGGCGGCGGTGCTGAGGAAGCAGCACTAGGGTCCAGCAATCGGCCTGGGGGGCCTCCAGCCTCGGCCCAGTCTCCCAGAATCAGCGGGGGGCAGGAAGTGGACTTGGAGGGCCCCTCTGTCCTGGGCTTCGGAACTTGAACAGGGACCTAAGGCCACCCAGGAAAAGGGCGCTGTGAGCTGGGGATGGGTGCCTTGCGGGGGGGGGGGGGCTCCTTAGGGACCTCAAGGGTCTGTGAGTGACTCGGGGAGATAACACCCACCACCCCTGGGCTACATGTAGACTGTACTGCCTAAGCCTGAGCACCTAAGGCTTGAGACCCAGGGGCCGGGGCAGACGGGGTGTCCTGGGGGACGGGGCTCCGGAAGGGAAGGTGGGCCTTGTGGTCACAGCAGAGGGGAGGCGGGGCGGAAGGCCTCCCTTGGCCACGAGCCACAGGCAGAGGGACATCAGATGCTCGACCTGCTGGACCGAGCCCACCAGCATGGCTTTCTGCGGATGGTCTCCTGAGGGAGGCCCGCGGCTGAGCCTGCTTCAGGAACCACACAAGTCTGCTCCCTGGCCAGGCTCCGGAAGCAGCGTGTCCCACGCAGGGTGGGCAGGGCCAACGGAGCCCTGGCCTCACCCCAGTGAGGCGATCTGCCACACGGGGGAGGTGTGCGCCAGTGACAGAGTGGGTGCACACAGCCAGTTCTCCAGACTCGGATCTGACCCGCCGGGGCCCCTGGGCACCCCTGCTTGTGTCCTAGCAGCAGCACCCCATTACCTTCATGGGGAGGCTGAGAGGAAAATGGGAGCAAGAGGCAGCTAGGGAAAAGCAGCACTTAGAAGTGTCAAGAGACCGGAAATGCCCCCCAGCAGCAGGTCAGGAGGTCTATGAAAGGACCGTTTATTAGGGGCAGAAGAAATAAAATGGAAATTGGGGAAAGACTCAGATACAAACAACAAAGGGAGCCCTTCTCTCCCCCAGAAGAGAGGCAAATTCTGAACCCACTGGAACCCTGGGTAAGGAGCTTAAATTTGCAAATCCAGATAAACATCTAGGTGCTGGGTGCTGGGCCCTGCTCAGCCAGCCACTTCCGGAGCCCGGCTGCCAGCACAGGAGGCAGGACCCTGGCCAGGCAGGTGGTGCCTCCTAGCTGCGGGGAGCTGCTTGGGATGGGCAGGACCCCTTGGAGGCTCTCAGAAGGAAACACTATCAGGTGGCCCACGGGGTGGGGGCTGTAGGTGTTCCATAGGAGACTGCTTCCAGCCCTTCAGCAGGTGACCAGGCTGCACAGGGAGCCTCCAGGTGCTCTGGCCGTGGCCTACAGGTCCCTCCAGCCCTGCTCCCCTCGGGAGAGGTTCCCCTTGGGTGGGTAGAGCAGCGGGGCCTTCCCTGGTGGCTTTGCCTTCCGGGAGTTGAGCCTCTTGAAGGCTTCCAGGTCTCGGTGGGTGCTCATGATCAGCCGGCTGCAGCAGAAACGAGGGAATGAACCTGAGGCACTGGTGGTCACCATGGGCAGGGGTCCATGCCTCAGAGGCACACAGGCAAGATGGCCCCTTGTGGTGCACACACACACTCACAGACACGGGCACACGGCTGCATCACTCATGCACGTGGAACAGACCTAAGCCGCAGTTTGGGACTGTTTGCTCCTCTTCCTGAGGTCTGGGTTCGGGGCCCAGGGGGAGTGGGCAGGTGGCCCGAGCCCTCGCTGCCCGCCCCTGGTTCCTGCCTCTGCTCTCCCTGCTCCCCAGGCCCTCCTGCCCGCCACCCCCCCAGCCTGCCCCGCCTTACTTGAGGTTGGAGAGCTCTACCACCAGGCCCTGCACGGTTCCCGAGGCATCCTCCATCCCGGGGGCCTCCTGGGCCTGGACTCCCACACTGGGCCTGTGGGGAAGGTGGGGAGTGGAATAGCCCCAGCTCCGAGCATCCCCGAGTGCTCCTCGCAGGGGCTTTGCTGGACCCCACCATCCTTTCCCAGCTTTACACTGCCCGCCTCTGCTCACAGGCAGAGCCTGATGGCCAGCATGGTGGGCTCCACCACCAGAGCCACACACAGGACCTGGCCACTCCTCCCCTGCTACCATCCTCTTGGATGGTGCCTGAAGGGCTGCCTGCCTCTCCTGGCCCCTCAGCTGGTCCTACAGCGCGTCCCCCTTGCAGCACAAGGGGGCTGTGCAGATGTCCCTCCCACTGCCCGGCCTGACCTCCCCATCTGTACTCCAGCCACACAGGACTCCTGGCCACTGCCTGAGCACCGCCTAGGACTCGGGTAGTCTTTCCAGACTGTCGCTATGGCTAACTGTGACCCCGTCCCCACTGCCTTTTTCTCCCCAAGGCTCTGCCATCTGCCTGCCCTGCTGTCTCCCCGCTCCAGGGCTCAGGCAGTTCCTGGAAGAGCTGGCCCTGGGGGACACCCATGGCTGCAGGAGATGGATGAGCCACAGCGCCCACCGGAAAGGGTCTGGCAGAGCAGTGGGGGCCTCCCGGGGGGGACTGGGTGATCCTGCTGGCCTCAGGTCAACGGCTCTCAGGCCTCAAGCTTCCCGGGCTTGATCACACCTGCCCCTGTCACTCCAAGGTGCCCTGCTGCCCTGGGTCTTAGCCTTTCTTGGGTCTCATTCAGCCTTGGGCCACCAACC